>CM076577.1:1488629487-1488752165 GCA_034641835.2 Pinus albicaulis | reverse complement strand
GGGAGATTCTGGAGAGGTTCAACATGCAAGGCTGCAAGCCTGTTGACACTCCTCTTCCTGGTGGTTGGAGGAAGGAGGATGCTACTTCAACAGAGGTAGTGGATGCCACTGTCTATCGACAGTTGGTGGGGTTGCTTATGTATCTGGTCAATACACGACCCGATATATGCTATGCAGTTAACCAACTTTCGCAAGCTATGGTTAAGCCTACCAAGCTCTTTTGGAAGGCAGGCAAGCATGTATTGCGCTATATTAGAGGCACATTGGGATATGGTCTATGGTACAGACAGGAGGATGGAGCGAAGCTTTCTAGCTTCACTGATGCAGATTGGGCAGGGAGCCCAACGGACCGGAAGAGCACATCTGGAGGAGTTTTCAGCATTGGGTCGACAGCAGTTTCCTGGTACAGCAGGAAGCAGAGATCCGTGGCACTCAGTTCAGCAGAGGCCGAGTACATGGCAGCTAGCTTAGCTGCATGCGAGGCTATTTGGATGAGGAAGATCCTCACAGGATTGTTCAGGTTGCATTTGGAGCCTATAGTGATCTACTGTGATAACCAGAGTTGCATTAAACTCTCGGCTAATCCAGTATTTCATGATAGGTCCAAACATATCGACATCAGGTACCATCATATCAGAGATTGTGTTCAGCGGAGAATCATGATGCTTTCATATGTTCCCACGGAGGATCAGGATGCCGACATCCTGACGATGGATCTACAAGGTGAAGCAGGCAGCTGACGGGAGTGTGGAGAAGTACAAGGCGAGATTTGTCGCCCGTGGCTTTTCATAGATCGAGGGGATTGACTATGAGGAGACCTTTGCACCTGTCGCAAGGTACTCTTCCATACGGACGATCCTTGCTCTCTCAGCGCAGATGGGGTGGCACATTCATCAGATGGATGTGAAGACTGCGTTCCTCAATGGAGTTACTGAGGAAGAGGTGTACATAGAGCAGCCTGAAGGTTTTGAGATCTTCAGCAGTGAGTCGCATGTGTGCCGACTCAAGAGAGCACTGTACGGGCTGAAGCAAGCACCTCGTGCTTGGTACACTCGGATAGACAGCTACTTCACCGGGCTTGGATTCTCGAAGAGTGAGGCGGATCCAAACCTGTACCAGATTGTGGTGGAGGGGAAGATGTTGATCATCGTACTGTATGTAGATGATCTGATTTTGACTGGCGATGAGCAGTTGATACTTTCATGCAAGGAGGATCTTGCACGAGAGTTTGAGATGAAGGACTTGGGCATCCTTCATTATTTCGTGGGATTGGAGATTTGGTAGCGCAGCGGAGGACTGTTTGTTTCTTAGGGCAAGTATGCCCGGGAGATTCTGGAGAGGTTCAACATGCAAGGCTGCAAGCCTGTTGACACTCCTCTTCCTGGTGGTTGGAGGAAGGAGGATGCTACTTCAGCGGAGGTAGTGGATGCCACTGTCTATCGACAGTTGGTGGGGTCGCTTATGTATCTGTTCAATACACGAACCAATATATGCTATGTTGTTAACCAGCTTTCGCAAGCTATGGTTAAACCTACCAAGCTCTTTTGGAAGGCAGGCAAGCATGTATTGCGCTATATCAAAGGCACATCGGGATATGGTTCATGGTACAGACAGGAGGATCAGTTGAGGCAGCATGGCTTCACAGATTGGTATCATCATATCAGAGATTGTGTTCAGCGGAGAATCATGATGCTTTCATATGTTCCCACGGAGGATCATGATGCCGACATCCTGACGAAGGCGCTCACCAGGAGCAAGTTCGAATTCCACAGAGGCAGGATAGGGATTGCAGATAATCCATATCTTGCTGAGAGGGAGTGTTGAGAATGCAGCAAGATGATGGAGCTTAGTGAAATGAAGTCGCCTTCACTAAGTGGGCCCGCAGGCAAATTCTGGCGCAAAGTCTATTTTTAGACTATGTCTATTTTTAGACATATGGAGCATGGTCCAGGGGTTGCAGTATGTTATTCTTGGAGTATTGGTCATGTTGGTAAAAATAGATGGACCTCTATTTTTAGACATTTAGGTCGAAGTCTATTTTTAGACTGCCTTCCTAAAAATAGGGAAGTCAAATACTATTTACCCTTAATAATATTTGGACTCTAAACAGCAGTTTACTCTCTTGGAGCACTTCAGTTCGAGCCTTGGAAGTGGCTCATGCATCTGACAGAGGAATTAAATTCCTAGGGGTTTTGTGAGCACATGCATGGTTGACTTCAGTTAGGACTTCAGTGGCATAAGTTTGGAGGAGTTAATGAGACAGCTAGTGGAGTTGTGTTCGGTTTAACTTAGTTGAACTGGTTGAGATTAGTTTAACTAGCTAATCAACTAGTAATGAGTGGAGTGAATTAAATATTATTTAATTCATTAATTAGTAACTCATATTCAACTCAAGAACACATCAGTTCACTACAGTGCATGAACAGTTCAGTGGAGACCAGTGAAAGAGGTAGATGAAAGGGTGGAGTTAGCTATCAGTGGCGACATCAGTTGTGCATGAGATTTGCACCACACTTGGAGGAATTGCCCATGATGATTGCGCCGTCAAGCCAAGGAGATTCGAACCTTGGATCTCTATATAGACAGGCCTGGATTGCGCAATAGAGGCAAGGCAATTGGCGGTGAGTTTTGAACCAGTAACCTGTTCAAAACTGAGCTAGATTATGTGTAACTTCATGAGAAAGTACCGAGTACTTGTGAGGAGTATTGTACTGAGTTTGTTACATGATTTCTCCATTATAATATACACAATAGCTGCGGGGTTTTCAGCTATAAGCTTTCCCCATACATACCGTGTTAATGTGTATGATGATTTGATGTGCTATCGCTTGTTTTATTTCCGCATGTGTGATGATCTGAGTGGAAGAGATTATGTGTTGCATATAAATTCGAATTGTATGTGATCAGGATAGTCTCGGTGGATAATTAATCATTATTCAGCAAATTTCTACAAAGCGCTTTTGACATCCATTTGATGAACTTTCCACCCTTTCTGAGCTGCTAAGGCAAGTGTGAGGCGGATGGTGTTCCATTTAGCTGTGGGAGAAAAGGTTTTCTCATAATTGATCCCTTCCTGCTGTGAAAAACCTTTAGCAACAAGTCATGCTTTATACTTGTCAATATCACCATTTTTCTTGTACTTATTTCGATAAACCCATTTGCATCCAATAGGTTTAACATGCCGAGGACAATCAACAAGTTGCCAAGTGTTGTTGTCTTGAATTACCTGATATTAATCAACCATTGCTTGTTGCCATGCTTTATGTTTTACTGCTTCTTGAAAATAAGAAGGTTCAATAAAATCATTTGCTATCAAATAAAAATTGCCTTCATTCCGTTTTGATGCCCTTGTTCCTGTTTTGTTTTGTTCATTAGGCCTTACATCTTTCAATAGTTGAACTGCCCAATTTGGAAGTTGTTGCTCACTTGTTTGAGGTTTTGAGAAGTCTCCATCATTGTAAAGGGGATTAATGTAAACTGATGTTCGTCGTTCAGGAGGTGAATCTGGAGAATCACTATCAGAAGAACTGCCGCTGCTTGGAGACACTGATGAACTGCTAGAAGACCCAGATGACTTTGTTGAAGTAGATGGACTAGATGACTCATCTTCAGAGGAAGGAAAATCAAGTTCATACCAATTTGGTGAAGTTGGTTGACTTTTCATATTTCCTTTCCTTTTACTACCCTTAGTTTCTAACTTGTGAAGAAGATTTTCGATTTCTTCAGCACTCTTACTCTCTGTTTCATCAAAAATGACATCCCTGCTCACAATAAATTTTCCATTGGTCAAAAGACGATACCCTTTCTTTTCATTTGAATAGCCAATCATGGTGCATTTCAAAATTCTTGAATCAAGCTTAGTTCTCTTTTCTTTGAGAACTAAGGCATAAAAGATGGATCCAAAAACTCAAAGATGTTTAACTTTAGGTTTGAAACCAAACCAAGCTTCATAAGGGGTGATTCCTTCTAAAGAAGCAGTTGGAGATCTGTTTCTTAGATAGACAGCTGTATGGATATCTTCTACCCAATATGTTGGACTTAACCCTTTGAAAGTTAACATGGATATCTCCATGCCTAACAATGTGCGATTCATCCTTCCTACGACTCCATTTTGCTGTGGAGTGTAAACATTTGTAAGATGCCTTCTGATGCCATTTTCACTGCAATTAGTTTTGAATTCATTTGAGTTGAATTCTCCCCCATTATCTATCCTGAGAGTACCTATATTTTCTTTGACCTCATTTTCAACAAGTTGTCGAAAAATTTTAAACTTCTCAAATGCTTCTGACTTGTTTTTCAAAAATTAAACCCAAGTCATTCTACTGAAATCATTAATAAAGAGCAAGAAATATTTGCAACCACCTAATGAAGTTTGTAGTGGACCACACACATCACTGTGAACTAGTTGCAGCAGCCTGTTTGCACGCCATGTACTTGTTGGAAATCTTTCTCGACTCTGTTTGCCATAAATGCAAGCTTCACATTTATCATTTTCTTTGTTGAAAGTTGGAAGTCCTTTAACCATCCCTTGTTTCTGCAATTGAGAAAGACTATCAAAATTCAAATTTCCATATCTTACATGCCATAATCTTGTAGGTGAAATTCCTGTAGTAATTGCCCCTGCAAAATCAGAATGCCTTGGAATAACTGTTCCTTTCATCCTTAACAGTTTTCCGTCTTCATATCCTGTCATCACTGTTTGGAAGTTCTGTTTGATTGAAATAATCTTAACTAAGCCATCTTCCATAATTATTTGATGTCCTGCTTGTCGAATCATGACCAAGGACAACAAATTTTTCTTAAAGGTGGGTACATACCACACATTGGAAATCAATTTTTCTCCAATGTCAGGGAGAAAAACTTTGACTGCACCTTTTCCATAAGGCGTATGTTTTGTATCATCTGCTAGAAATATGGAATTAAGATGGCACTCTTGAAAATTCCAAAAGAAATCTCGTCTATAGGTCATGTGCTGAGTTTCTCCTGAATCCAAAATCCAAGCATCTTCATAATCACTCTTAATATAAGAGGAAAGTTAAATTGTTGGTGAAGAAGTGAAGACATGTTCTGAGTCATTATCATCTTGATCTTGATCATTTGAAAACTGTGCTGAAGGCTGTTGAAACTTAGAAATTTTATTGATAGATGTGCGACAATCTGAAGCATAGTGACCAACTCTGTTACATCGCCTGCAAACAATTTGACTCAAATCAATGCCTCTTCCTTGAGACTTTCCTTGACCTCTGCTTTGTCCTCTGTTTTGAGATTGTCCTCTCCCTGGATTCTATCCTATGCCTCTGTTTTGATTGTTTCCTCTGCCTTGAGAATTGTTTCTGCCTGAATTGGAGCCTCTGTTGGAGTCGTTTCCTCTATGTTGGTTGCGACCATGACCTTGTGCTGCTTGATTTTTATTAAAATTACCTTTGCCTTTGTTTTTGGAATTTTCAGCTAAGGAGTTGCTAGTACTGGCTTCTATGAGAAAAACATCTTCACCAACTTTCTTTTTCTTCCCAAAAGTTTTATCATGTTGAGTCAACATTTCGCAGAGCTCATCAAACTTTAGCTTTTCTAACTTTCCAGTTAGCTGTAGAGTTTCCAAAAAATGTGTGTAGGAAGAAGGAAGTCCAGCAATTAAAATTGTGACCATAAAAATATCATCAACTGCTTGAAAACCAGCATTAACAATTTCTTGCTTAATATTCTTAAGTCTGGAGATGTATTCAAGAATATCTCCTTCTTCAGTCAATTTTTGATGCAACAATTTTAATTGTAGGTCAACTCTTTTTGATTGAGGCTGAGTATCAAACAACTCTTTAAAAGTTCTCAAAGCAGACCAAGCATCTTTAGAATTTTCGATATGGACATACATTTCATCATTGACAGAGGATTTAATGAGAGCTAATGCTTTGACATTGTTAACTTCCCATTTTGCTAGCACAGCTGCATCTGTAGGTTTATTTGGCTTTACATCTCCATCAAAAATATCATGCCATAGTTCATTATAAACAAGAGTGCTTTCGATGAGGCGTTGCCATGTTTTGTAAGATTTTGAGCCTTCAAGTTTGTCGGAATTAGAAAATAAATTAATCAACTTAGACATTGTAGTGTTAAGACTTCACACCACGAATCAAGCTCCAAAAAATATCAATATGCGCAACACAACAGCAACACAAAACGCAAAAAAAATGAACTATCGGGGCTTGGCCTTGACCCTCGAATAGTCGTCAAAACAGGAGAAAATTGACTGAGCTTTGCACTTGGCTCTAGTCAATTTCTAAAATATTTACAAGGCAACTTTCAAAATTTGACTTTTACAATAGTGTTCTTGCACAATCTGGTAAAAAAAAAAGTTACCCCCTCTCAAAGTAAAATTACTTTGAGTCACACTTATCTCTCCAGAAACAAATTACAAAAAACCACCTTATTACTCCAAAAATATTGCAAATAACCTTATTACTCCAACAAATTAAAAAACCTCTTATTACTCCAAATCAATTTTACAAATAACCCTTATTAATCCAATAAATTTTATAATACCCTTATTACTCCCAAAAAAAACATTACAAAAAAAATATGCCTTATCACTCACAAGAACCTTTTAAATGTCCACTTTTAATTTCTTTTAGATTTCAAACTTCAAAACTGGCATTATTTCAGAATAAAAATAATCTCCCACGGGCATTTCAAGTAATGGCATTCAACCACCGCTCTTTAACTTTCTGCGTATTTTAAATGCTGTCACAAGCTGTCAAACGCTGGACTTCAACACTGTAAGTTGGGTTTCATGCCGAGTTGCAATGTCAACGCTGCATTTCAATTAAACACAGCTTCAATTGAACGCTGGCTAGCTGTGCTGGCATCGACATAAAAAACACAAATCGAATGCTGGCCAATTAGATCAATTCATTTAAACATGATTTTAAACGATGGGCCAATTGTTTTCAACGCTTCTTTAATTCATTAAAAGGCTGGTTCAAGTCATTTAAAATGTTGCTACAATTGAAACGTTATTTTTTTTTTGCTACAAACAAATGCTGGTTCATACGCTTTCAAGGTTCATATACGCTGGTTCAATATGCTTTCATATGCTGGTTCATATACGTTGGTTCAATACGCTTTCAAGGTTCATAATATGCTGGTTCAACGCTTTCAACACAACTTCCTTGACATCTGCAAGCAATATAGTACAAGAGGCAGACGATCAAATCCTGTGAAGTGGTTCTGAAGAGATGGGAAGCTTGGAATCTGAAAAAACTGTTACAGGATATGCAGCTCGGGACAGGACTCCAGTGGCCACTTGTCCCCTTACACTTACAGTTTCAGAAAGAAAGGACCAGAGGATGTAATTTTAAAGGTCATTTACCGTGGAATCTGCCACTCTGATTTAGTTCAAATGCGTAATGAAATGGGCATGTCAAATTACCCAATGGTCCGCAGCGGAACCCACTTAAACAATTTGAAATAAAATTAAACAGCGCTCTCCCTTTTTTTTTTTGTTCACTCAAACAATTTGAAATAGAATAATTCACACAGATGTTGTAGTGGCTTTAAAAAATTATTTTATAATTTACAGATCTAAAATCAATAAAAAAATTTGACAAATTTCATACCAATCTTTTGCTGATCAATTCAATGAAATTGAGTTTTCCACGACTTGGTAGAGCTGGAATCTCCTCCTCACAGCATTACCGTGGCTTCGATACCACATGAAAATGCAGAAGTGTCCTCAGACACACAACTTTATTGATCAAGCAAAAATATTACATAGCAAATTACAAGAGTTTACACACGTAAAATCACACTCACACATTCTCTCATTACACACTACAATGAAATTAGGAAACTAACCTATTTATAAGCTCTAGGTTCTAACTTAATCTAGTTATGGATCACTTGGAAAATAAAAAAGTGTCCATTTACAATAAATGAGCTTCTAACCAATCTACTAACTTTACTTCTAACTTAGAGCCTAGGAAACGACTCTTTTCTAGAGTCCTAATTTTTAATAACAAATTTCTATTTCTAAATATCTCAAAGATTTACTAAATATTCTAGAATAATAATTATTAATTTAATATCTTAAATTAATAATTATTTTATTCAAACACTATAACCTATGATAAAATTTATTTTTGGATCATCTAACATATAGGGATTGAGAGATGTAGGAATTAATGATAAATCCTAAATTAGAGTTGGTTTCATGATTTTTTGATGAAAGAGGATCCTTAGGGATTAGTTGAGTCAAGTGAGGACTTAGAGGATATTTGAGATTTTTTTGAGAAGATGGAGGAACTGAAACCAAAATTAGTTTCAGAACCTTTTGTATAAAATTGTAAAGCCTCAAGACAATGGGTGCATGCAGTAGAAAAGAGGTAGACAGGTAGGGTTTGAAGCCTACGGGCAGAATAGGAGAAGGCCACTGATTGAATATCAAGCCAGAGAGGAAGAATTCCTATGTAAATACTGTGTGTTAATATAGAAAACTCAATTTCTGGGTTTGTGTTTTGAGTTATATGGTGTGCAGGTAAAATTGATAGAATCAAAGGAAGTCTGTCAATTTTACATTGGGTCATAGGATTGACTAAGTGTATGAGACTGTGTGTTTAAATTGAGATTACGAAATTGTGTGAATCGATCACAGAATGGATTGATTCCATTAAAGAATTTACTTGGATTTCTAAATTTAGACATAAATTGGTTTGGATGTATTTCGAAATGAGTTGATTTCATATAAGACATTTCAGGGGTTATTACGTTCCGTTGTGAGTACACAGTGGAGCGAGATCGGGTTTTTAAGTCAATTTGAGGGTTTATTGTGTTTATAAAGATGATTATAAACCCATAGAAATTGAGCAATAGAATTCAAACCATGTGTGGAATGAATGCAGAGAGGGGTTTGGAGATTAGACGGAAACCTGGCCTATTCGAGATGTTGAATTGAAACACAGTGGAATGGAATCGATGGATAGTTTAAGGGTGGAGATCCCATATTGAAGAATTGAAGCGGAACCATGAGCAACAGTATGGCGAAACTATGAAATTGGAACTGTGAAGCGGTTTTCTAAAACCATAAATGGTTTTCGCGTAAGCTCCGGATGGTAAGCGGTTTTATTTCAATTGAATGTGATAGTGGTCAACAATCGACACGTAACCTGGATGGTATTTCAAAAACGTTTATTTCACATTGCTTTGGTGAATTAAAGCGTAGGGGTAAAATGAATGCGATATCCGTTGGATCCTCCGATCAAATGATCGGACGGTGGTCGCATCATCAAGCTGCGTAAAGGCTAATGGATGGTAAGTTGTAAATGTTGCAGGACCCAAAATATTTATGTATGTTGGTGCTTGGCCTTTTTAATCCAAAGTCGAATGTTTTATTTGAAATGAAATGTTATTTGACATTCGGATTGGTCAACATATGTGTGTTGGTTATGTTTAAACCAAAGTCAAACTTTGGTATTAATGAAATGTGAGACCGAAATATAGAAATGAATTGTGGGGCCAAATAGCATTGAATTGGTGAGTGCATTATTGGTGGAAGGCATATTAAAGAAATCTTTAATATGGTATTAAAAGAAATTACCCATAGCAATTGTTTAAAGGTGAGTTGGTAGCGTGGGTTATTATGTGATGATACTTTGGGTTATTACAAAGTCGAATATTTATTCGATATTCATGAAGTGGGTTTTATTCTATGGTTTTAACCATAGGGTATAAAAAGATAGCTTCTGCATTAAAGTTTGCCCAAATATGAAAAATTTGTTGGTTGATAAATGAACCATGCATGCTTATATGCATCTACAGGTGAGAATGTGGGTTTTGTGGCCTAGGGATGCTACCATCATATATTATGTATCGTGGAGTTCATGTAACAATCTCATACAAAGCTTAGTACATCAAGCTCTCAGTACAATCAATCGTCACACACTAATCAGAAGAAATCTGCAAATCCATGCACCGATTTCTTGCCACCTGCTAGCATGCCTCCACTGCACAATCCCTGCTGAAGAATAGCTCTGAATGAATTCGAATTACCCTTGCCTTTACTGCGCAATCCTCATTGGAAACTCCAATGTGTGTGTGATGAAATCAATGCATCACTATAGTCACAACAAATAGTCCATCTTTCCCTTTCACCTATCTCTCCGTTGGGTCTCCACTAGAACTGACATGCACTGTAGTTAATTGCTATATTGTTCAGTTTATTAATGAGTTATTATTTGTGAATTAATTAACTAATTAATTCACTCCACTCTCATTAGTGTATCATTCAGTTAGACAAGATAAAACTAGCTCAACTGAGTTTAACTCCAATAATTGAGTTAAACTGAATAACAACTCCATGAACTACTCTTCCAACTCTGTCATAACTTTGCCACTTCAGTTATAACTGACTCCTCCATGCATGAACCACCAGTAAACCCTAGGAATTGTGTAATTCCTTCAGCCCACTGATTTGCCAAATCTGTGCACTGAAACTAAGTGCTCCAAGAGAATAAGTTGTTGTTTATTGTCAGATTATTATTAAGAGCTAATAATAATCGACACTTCTATTTTTAGATCGAAGATCTATAAATAGAGTTCGCCCAATATTCTAAAAATATAATTTCATCTATTTTCCCAACTTGATCAACCATCCACAAATAGCATCCTGCAACTTTTGAAATATGATCACCATGTCTAAAAATAGACTTGCGCCAAAAATAGCCTATGGGCCCACTTAGTGAAGATGACTCTTTTCACTAAGCTCATCATCTTGTTGAATCTCAACACTCCCTCTCAAAAAGATAGGGATTATCCTTCACCCCGATCCTGCCTCTATGGTATTTGAATTTTCTCCTAGTGAGCGCCTTCGTCAGAATATCTGCATCCTGATCTTCCATAGGAATGTACTGAAGCAACATGATCTTCCACTGCAGAAAATCTCTGATATGAAGATAACAGATATCAATATGTTTAGATATATCATGAAACACAATATTAATCAAGAGTTTAATGCAACTCTGATTATCACAATTTATCACTGTAGGATCTAAATGTGAAACGAACAAACCAACTAGGATCTTCCTCATCCAGATAGCCTCAAATGCAGCTTGACTTGCTTCCATGTATTCTTCTTCCGCTGAACTGAGTGCCAGAGATATTTGTTTCCTTATGTACCAAGAAACTGTTGTAGATCTAATACTGAAAATCCCTCCTGATGTGCTCTTTCTGTCTGTTGGGTTGCCTGCCCAATCAGCATCTGTGAAGCCATGCAACTTCACCTCATCCGTCTGTCTGTACCATAAGCCATACTCAGATGTGCCCCTGAGATACCTTAGAACATGCCTTCCTGCCTTCCAAAAGAGCTTGGTAGGCTTAACCATCGCTTGTGAAAGCTGGTTCACTGCATAGCATATGTCCGGTCTTGTATTAACTAAATACATGAGCGAACCCACCAACTGTCGATAAACAGTTACATCCACTACCTCTGCCGATGTAGCATCCTCTTCCCTCTGATTTCCTAGAAGAGGAGTGTCAATAGGCTTACAGCCTTGCATGTGAAACTTTTCCAGTATCTCCCGGGCATACTTGCCTTGAGACACAAACAGTTCACCTTCCCGCTGCCATATTTCCAATCCAAGGAAATAATGAAGGAGGCCCAAATCCTTCATCTCAAACTCCTTTGCAAGATCTGCCTTGCATGAGTGTATCAACTGCTCATCACCCGTTAGTATTAAATCATCAACATAAAGGAAAATGATTAAAAGCTTACCCTCCACCAAAATATGGTACAGGTTTGCATCTGCCTCACTCTTGGTGAAGCCAAGTCTAGTGAAATAGCTGTCGATCCATGTGTACCAAGCACGTGGTGCTTGCTTCAAGCCATGCAACGCTCTTTTGATCCTGCACACATGTGAATTGTTGCTGAAGATCTCAAATCCTTTAGGCCGCCCAATGTACACCTCTTCCTCAATGATCCCATTAAGGAACACAGTCTTCACATCCATCTGATGAATGTGCCAACCCATCTGTGCTGAGAGAGAAAGGATGGTCCTTATGGAAGAATACCGTGCAACAGGTGCAAAGGTTTCTACATAATCAATCCCCTCGATTTGTGAGAAGCCCCAGGAAAAAAATATTGTCTTATACTTCTCGACGCTCCCATCAACAGCTTGCTTTACCTTGTAGATACATCTTGTTCCTACAACTAATTTTCCCACTGGCCTTGGAACAATCTCCCAAGCACTGTTTCTGACAATGGAGTCATACTCCTCCACCATGGCATCTACCCATGTGGGCTCCTACACTGCTTATTAAAAATAACATGGCTCTGTCATGATACACTTTCTCATGAGAGCCATGTATCCAGTAAAACGGTCAAGTGACTGCCTCTGTCTGTGCTGTCATGTAGGGACTCCTACATTTTGTGCCGCATCAAGCTACAGTCTCTTAGCTTCTGTGGTACACTTTCTGCCTTGTCTGATGTTTTGTTCTGCATGAGTGGACTCCACTCCATGAATCTCCTCTTGTCACTGATCCACATCCAGAGGCTCATATTTCAGAACAAACAATTCCTTTACTGCATGCAAGTCTGGCTCCCTCTTAAGCATAGCTTGTGCAACACCCACGATCGTTCTATTCTTCCTCTCCGTAGCCCCATTCTGCTGTGGGTTATGAGGCACTATGAGTTCTATTCGAATTCCTTCTTTGCTACATAAGTATTTTAATTCACTCAAGATGTAGTCACTACCATTATCGCTCCGTAGAGCCTTCACTTGCTTCCCCGATTCCTTCTCCACCAATTCTTTAAACTCACAGAACTTTGAGAATGTTTCACTCTTCTTCTGCATGAAGAAGATCCAAAATATATGAGAATAGTCATAAAAAAATATAACATAATACCTGTTTTTATCGCCTAAATCTACCTCAGGCTGAAGGAAGGCAGAGTTCAGGGTAACATCAAACCACGCTTAGTCTGGTAGCTAGCCCTACCAGAACAGGAGAGGGCTCTCTCCGGGTCAATCTCAGCGAAAAGTAATCAATAGGGCTTGAGATGACTGAAACAAAAGCTAATTTTAGGCTAGGTATATAAATGAAGGAGTTTGAGGTTGATTTTGGGGGTTTTCGTTGGATCAAAGGGAAAGGTAGTTTTGGGTGCGGGGATAAGGCCTAGTTTTTGCAGAGTTCTGATTGAGGCGAGGAAGGCAAGTGTTTTGATGCTTCATATTGAGTGAATGGATGGATTAGACCGGTGAGGAGCTGAAAAGGGCAAGAGGGTCTCAATATTCCTCCTCAAACAGATGAAAACATGAAAAACTAAACAAAAATGAAGGCAGAGCAATGCAAACCAATGAATTTTACCTTTATAACTTGTTTGTACAGTTTAAGAAGAAAGAAGAATGAAAATGGTACACATAACATCAGTGAAATTACAGATACATAGAGGAAAACACCATCAAAACACAGAGCCACAAGGATCCCAAAGAGGGCTGCAAACCCTGGTCTATTCCTTTGCCAAAATTGCAGAATGAAATGTACAATGAAGTCCTAGAAATCCCAAATGTCCAACCTGTTGTGACTAGCAACAACCCCCCTTTTTATTTAGTATTAGTAATGATACTAAATAAAAGGGGACCCTTAGTTAAAAAATCCAAAAAATTAATTAGTATTTGTTTCCCTTTTCAAATAAAACTTTCTATCATAACTTAGGGAAATTCCTTAGAAAATCCTTAAGAAACACTTAAGTTTATGATAGATTACAATAAAATCTTTCTTTGAGCGAAATAACGCATCCATCGCAAATGGTAGATATCTTTTGTAAAAAACTAAATCTTTTAAACTGCAATTTTGCGATATTGCGATAACGCGATCCCAAAAAGCCTATACAATAACATATTGGTCGCAGATCGCATAGCGCAGAAAAAAGAAATGTTAAACGAATAACTTTTGCGCTATTTGCGACCTGTGCTTTTGCGCTATTTGCGACCTGCGCTTTTGCGCTATTTGCGATTTGCGCTTTTGTGCTATTTGCAATTTTGCAATGGTTACGCTTTGTGGAAAATGCGATATTGTGATATTGCGATATTGCATAATCGCAGATCGCAATATCGAAAATTCTTAAAAGCACGTTGTTCAAAGAAAATCTTTCCATAAATCAATATCCGTTTTGCGCTTTAATGATTGGATTAAATGAATGGATTGTCAATTAATGGTAAATAGGATTTTGTTCTGATTGAAAGGTCGTTTTACGTTAAAATAATATATTTCATTCGCCTTTGCATTTAAAACTATCTCATCACCTTTCTCATGCCATTACTCTCATTTAACTCGTAAAACCGCAGGCACGAAGGAGCAAACGACTATACAAAGCGTTCACAGAACATTATGGGTAAGAAAGAGAAGACTTCAAATCCTGAAAATAGAGAAATGGCTTCACTGTATGCAGACACTGCTTGCAATAAGGATGCCGGTATAACCACCTGGGAAGGAATGCATAATTTTCTTGAAGAAGAAAATCCTGTGGTGATGCAAGTTGCGGCTACAACAAGTTCCAGTAATTCATCTGAGGCAACCCTTAAAGAATTGGCTTGTTCATTTCTGCATAGGATAGCGGCAAGGCCAAGAATTCTCCCATATACAGACATGGTGAAATGGGTGCTGGACAGCGCCGATATTTCAGACAGGCAATTTAGAACTCCAACTCAAGAGCTAATTGGGTCATTCACTACGGAAGATGTGAGGCTGATGTATCATTTGCCGGAACCTCGGGCGACTTATAATAAGCAATTTATGGATAATTTTTCCAAAGAACATGCAAATTTGTCGGAATGCACACAGGAGTGGACCAAAGAGATGAACCGTTGAAGAAAAACAAACACGGTATGTACAGTACTGGTTCACTTACCTCTCCATATTATTTTTCTGCTGCCATGTTATGTAGGCTTTTTGGAAAGCCTGATATAAATATGATCTTGCCTGAATGGCTCCCTTTGTTACATGTCGCTGTTAATGCTACAATTGTAGACTGGGCCAAAATATTGTCTGACAATTTGACCACTGCTATTTTTCATTACCGGTCTAAACGGACCATTTCTCAGCGGATTTATCCGCCTTTTTATTTATCTGCCTATGTCATGGACGCTATCTGTTTTGTTTCTAAATTCCCTTTGATGGGTTGGCAATGGAAAATCCACAATCCTTTGCCTATTCATGTGTATCATAAGGAACGGTGGGAGTCTAAGTTTGTCCCTCATTTTTACAAAATTTTCCATGGTATAATGCTGCCATTGTACAAAACATTGCATAATAAGGATGCCCCAAGGTTATCCCCAGAAACAGAGGTCGACATTCTCCCTGTCGCGAGATGGTTTGGAGAAGAGTTGTTCACTTATGTTAGGGTTTTTGGAAGTTCTGCTTCCCCCCATGTTTTACCCCTGTATGTTCCGGATAGATTTGTTGCTCGAAAGATTTCTTATCAAACCTGTGGTCAAGGAGGCTTGACAAAGGAATTAAAAGAGAAGAAGAAAGGCATTTGGCCACAATTTACCATAACCTGTGGGACATTTTCACTGTTTGATGTTGGTCACGCATTCAAAGAGGTAAGCAACATTACATGCTTACAACTGTTCAAGTTTTCGAGAAGGTTATTCGACCCAAATAATGTTGTTAAAATTTTTACCAATGCAATCAGAGTAAGGGAATTTTCCGGGGAACAGGATCTTTTTGATGATATGTTCCAAACAAAAGGTTCATTTAAAGAAGTTTTGAATTCAGCTCAAATGCAGTTATCTCCAGAGGAATTCCAGGAATTTAAATTTTATAGACAAAGAAGACTAACTACTATTCCTTTGAAAAATCTACGCTTGGAACCCGCAAGGGAACAAACTCCTAGCATTAGTCTTAACGGAAATTCAAGTACAGATAAGTCCAAGTCAAAGTCTGAAACAGAGACTTCTGAACATTCTAATAAGTCTAATGAAGAGGAAGATAAAATTGAAGAATCAGTGAAAGATTCTGCTCAATCGAAAGAGCTTCCTCAACAGCAAATTTTGACTTCTCAGCAGATAAATCCTCCTCCTACCAATGTACAGCAACAGTCAGTCACCATTGAATTAGACAAATAATGCGAAAGATTTAATCAATTGATTAATGTAGAAGGACATAATATTCAGACTCCTGTACAGACAGCAAAAGTTTTGAGCACAGGAATAAGTAGCACAGTCACAAGAACTGAACACATACCTATCACACCCTCCTCTGAAATTGTACTTAATGTAGAGGACATTCCTCCTCTAGATGTATTCTACAGCCCGAAATACAAAGCAGTAGTGAAGAAACAAAGGAAAAAGAGAAAGTTAGAAGGTGCAATTGCTACTGAAGCAGAACAACTAGATGTCTTGTGGAAGGATCCTACCACAGAGCCTACTGATAATCTTGCTAAGTTATCTCAAATTATAGGGGCTTATGCTTCTGCAACTATTGACAAAGCATTTGAGATACAACTCTTATTAAATGAAAAAGAAGAACAGATAAAAGTTCTGCAACAACAATTGCAACAGGTACAGGCCAATAATGAAGCGCAGATGAAACTTGAAAAGTTACAGCAACAACTTCAAGAAATGCAAATTGGACATCAAAAAAGTTTGGCTGATAAAGAGAAACAAATACAGATTATCCAAGATCAGCACAAAGATGATCCTAAGCTTCTAGAGTTTGTTTCAGAAACTATTTCTTTAAACAATCAACTACTGCAACAACAAGAAGTATTATGCCAAAAAATCTTGCAATGGAATTCTTTTTTCCAAGACAGTGATAAGATCACTAATCATGTCGTAGATTTACGAAATGATTATGATTTGATTAATGAAAAAGTTACTGATTACTTGGTATGGCAAAGAACAGAAGAAGGAAGAAAAGCTGGTGCACCAATTATTAATGAAAACCATAAAGAAATCCTTTTCAATGACTGGGATGCACAAATCAGAAGAGCAGAGAAAGCAGCAGAAGAGTTGGCTACAACAGAAAACAGTCTTATTGATTGTGTAAATGAAAATTTACACAAAGAAAATTTGATTTCAGAAACTGCTCCGGGATATCTCCCACAGGCACATCAACTACAAACAGAATGGAGGCAAAAGGCAGAAGAAAGAGCAAAATCAATCCAAGGATTGACAAGGTTAAACTGGGATGCTTACTGGACATACCTAGTGAAACCACACAGTTAACACAGTGCGCTTAATTGTATCATCAATTCTGCTGAGAAAATTGCATCTACACTTGTCGATTCTGTCTTTTCAGGACATTTGAAATCTGAAGTCGGTCAACCACATCTTCTCAAAACAATGCTAGATGCCTGCAAGTTTAAAGATCAAGTTCATAAGTAGTTAGTTAATAGTCTTTATTTTTAGATTTAGTTTTAATTTTACTGTATTTTTGCCTAGGAAAAGGACGGTCATTTAAACCGAATCCTTAATTTTTGTAATAAACTATTTTTAGATTTAGCTAAGTAGTATTTAAACCCTTCTCATGCATTTAGATAAGGGTCCTAGATTTTAATATTTTTGACATGGAGATTACATTTCTGTACTCCACTGGCTTATATATTTTTTAAAAGGATCAAATCTGGTGATTTTATGCAGAATTATCTTTAAAGTGTTGGATTTCTGTACCTTGGATTTGATTTTTCATCAGAATTACTGGATTAGAGTATTAGATTTCATTTGAAAGCTTTCAAGATGAATAAGGTATTTCTATCTGTTCACTATTGATTTTTTTTGTCTTATGATATTCGCTTTAAAATTTGCTATCATTTACAGATATTTGTTTTTCATAACGTTTCTTTATATATCAGTTTTTAGTATAAATGAAATGTTATCTTTCATAAGTATATGTAGATGATATACAATGATGAATACAATATGCTAATACAACTCTGTTTAATTTATTAAACAGAGTTATCTTTATTTGTTTCTGTACATTTCGATTTAAATGATAATACATTTTTATGGTTATTGTTTAAAAGGAATAATCTGAAGTTGTATTCACATATGATTGCCCGGGTTAGTTTTTAGAATTTCTTTATCAGTATTTAGTTTAAATTAGATATTTTTATTTCAGTCAATTTAGTCCCATTTTCACTCATCCAAATCAACCCATCACCAACCCATTAGTTATAAGGAAACCGGTCCTTTAAATCCAGTCGGAGCCACCATACCAAATGGAAAAGGAGCTATCCTAAGGTCCCGACCGGGTGGTTTTCCCCAATGTTTGAAGCAGAGATTTTCTAGGCTTCAACATTTTTGGCGCTAGAAGGAGGGCATGAGCTATGAATGGCAAGTGAATCTTTATCCACAGGCCATTCTGAGAGCAAAACACCCTCATTAACTTCTTCAATTTCTTCTGAAATTCAAATTCCTATAGAAGGAATTGAGAAGAATATTCAGACACCCACTACCAAAATCTCAAAACAACCAGACAATCAAAATCCCGAGTCTCCTGAAGTACAAGATTTAATTCATAAATTGAAAGGATTCTCATTATCTTTAGAAGAGTCTGAAATATCTGAAGGTAGTGTAACTTCAAAATTTGTTTCTTCAAAACCTCTTACTAGGCTTCAAAGTGAAAAACTTGGTATTTCTCCGAAAGAATTCCCTTTACCTAGTAGAGTCAAGACAAGAAAAACTCAATCGGAATCAGTAAGTGATATAAGTTCTTCATCTCATATTCAATTACCTGTTTCCGAAATCCCAACTCAACAAAGTACAGTTGTTTCCTCATCATCTGCTCAATCATCATCTGTTCAATCATCATCAATCTCAACATCATCTATTCCAACAACTTCCGTTCAGACACCACCAGTCTCTACTACTTCTCCAACAATTGTTACAATAATGGCTAGACCATGGGCTACTCCAGGGGCTGTCAACATGCCTGCACCTTTACATGATTTACCTGACAATCCTGGAAAATGACTTCCAAAGTTCAGTCCAGATCTTAACATTCAAGCTAAAGAACACATCAATAACTTTATGCTGGCTGTAAATTTGAATGGAGTCGTAGAAGAAGATGTTGTAGTCAGATTATTCCCTTATACTCTTCAAGGGGCAGCAAGATCCTGGTACTTTTCATTACCTTCAGGATCCATAACAAGTTGGGCCATTTTTGCAGATCATTTTTTAACCAAATTTGGAGATGACAGATCAATAGCTACTTTAATCAACGATCTCTCAAATTTGAAGACAGAACCGAGGGAGCCCATTAAAGATTTCAACTCTAGATTCAACAAACTCTTGAACAAAATCCACGTAGATTCAAGGCCTAATGAACAAGTTAGAAGTGAATGTTACATAACTGCCTTACCCTCAAACATAGCAATTTTTGTAGATAGAGCTGCAAAACCTACGTTAGCTGAAAATATGAAAGAGGCTATTGCAGTAGAGAAACGAATTATTTCTCTAGAAAAGAAAAATGCTATGGAGGAAAGGAAATCCAAGAAAGTCAGTTTCAAAGATGATTCAAAGAAAAATGCTAAAGACCCATACGACATGGAAGGTTTACAGAAAGTTCTTAAAACCATGTCAAATGAAATGGTTGAAATAAAAAAACAAGTCGCTGAAACTTCTACCAAAAAACCATTCCGAAATTTTAAAAGAAACCAAGTTGAATCTAAACCTCCTAACTCAATCTCTAATGCAGAATCAGAAGAAGAGGAAGAGGAAGAAGATACATCTTTATTATCAGATGAAGAAGAAGAGAATGAATAAATAGCCGAATTGCATGGAATGTGGGATTTTATTCTCCCTAATTTTGACAGTGAGGTAGAACAAGAAGCTATGCCTGTAAGTACTAGGAGTAAATCTACATCGGAGCCTGTACAAACAGTTCCTAAAAAGAAAATTACAACTCCAAGTACCAAAGACAAATCCCCTGCAAAGAAAACTTCTCCGTTACCTACTCAGAATCAGCCATCTTCTTCTAATCCTCCTACATCAACAACAAAGACTTTAGTGGTGTCAGATCCTATGGAGTATAACATTGTTGAAGACATGAAAAAGATTAAAGCCAACATTTCCTTACATGAACTCAGCAAACTAAAACACCAGCAGAAGTTGCTATTAAAAGAATTAAATGCTACACCAATTGCTCTTTTACCAAGTGGTGTAGTTGCAAAAGCAGCTAAAGGAACTGGTAAGCCACCAGATAAGGTAGATGCTACTGATACAGTGCTCATTGGAGAAAAAACAAATTCTTAGACTCCTCCTTTTCTTTTGACTTATGAAATGTACAATAAAAATCTGCATAATTGTTTAATCAATTTTGGAGCATCCTCTAATATAATGCCTACTTCTGTTTTTTCCAAATTGAATATCGAACCACAGAAATCAGCAGTTCATATTGTTCAATTAGATCGCTCTAAAGTTCAAGTTGTAGGAGAAATCAATTCAGTTACTATCAGATTAGCTTCCGATCCTAGGATTGTCCAAAGAATTGATATTTTGATTGCAGATATTCCTGAATTCTATGGATTAATATTAAGCAGGGACTGGTCTGTGAAACTTAATGGTTATATCGCAACTGATTATTCACATATGTGGCTTCCCTACAAAGGGAAACCAAATCAAATCAAAGTTGAACGAGAAAAACATATGACGCACACTGTCACTGAATTTGAACAACCTAATGAGCCTGTAGCATTCAACAACAATATTCTTGGAGGTTATTCTGCTGAGTCATTTCTTGGAAACTTCAAAGCACCTCAATCACCTTTTTTCTGTAAATACTTGTGTTTCTCAAATAGAAAAATTTTCACAATCTGATTCTTCTAAAATTGTAAATATTTCTGATGTAATTGTAGATAAGCCAATAGATAAATCTTTATTTTGGTCGTTATATTTTGATGGATCAAAGTCTAGTGATGGAGCTGGAGTAGGATGTATCTTAATTGATCCAGATGGAGAGAAAACCATGCTATCATGTAGGTTAGAATTTGAGTGTACGAACAATACCGCAGAATATGAAGCCTTGATTCAAGGACTTTATAAAGCTATAGGGTTAGATGTTAAATACTTGAAAGTCTTTGGTGATTCTGAAATTGTCATAAAACAAGTTAGGAATACTATTCATTGCCTTTCAGGACATCTTAAACACTATCAAACCCTAGTGCAAGATCTTACTACTCACTTTTTAGCATTCAATATTTCTCCTATTCCTAGGAATCAAAATGCATCAGCTGATTTGTTAGCAAATGTTGCATCCAAACTCTTTCCTTCTGAAGATTGCAGTCCTGATAGATTTTCAGTAGAATTGATTTTTCGTCCATCTATTCCAGATAATGTCACAAATTGGAGAGTATTCTATCATGATCAAGATATTTTAAATTTCATGACTTCAGAGAAATCATATGATGAGCAAATTATTGATGAGAATGATCATGATTTACAAATTGCTTCAAAAGGTAATGAAAACCCCATTCCAAAATCTGTTGTTAAATTAGAGGACTTATATGATATTAAAGACAAACTCAAGAAAGCCACTAATGCTAAACTTCAAAGTTCCACTTTGAAGTTTGAATTAGTGAATCTTGGCTCTGACTCTAATCCTCAAAACGTTAATTTAGGACTCAATTTAACGCCAGAGGAAAGGAATGCTTTCATTAAACTTCTGAACAAATATAAAAACGTTTTTTCTTGGAATTATGATGATTTAAAAACGTATGATACTTCGGTTATTCAACACACAATTCCAATGCTTCCTGATATTAAACCTGTTCAACAAAAGTTAAGGAAGGTTCATCCAAATCTCGAAGGACAAATCAAATTAGAACTTAATAAACTTTTAAAAGCCAAAATCAGTTTTCCTGTCAGGCACTCCAATTGGGTTTCCAATATGGTACCTGTAAGGAAGAAAAATGGTGATATAAGAATCTGTATTGATTTTAGAAATTTAAACAAGGCATGTTTAAAAGACAATTTCCCATTGCCAACCATGGAACAGATACTTCAAAAGGTAGCTGGTTCTGAACTTATGTCCTTTCTTGATGGATTTTCAGGCTATAATCAAGTTTTAGTTCATCTAGATGACAGATTGAAAACAACTTTCAGAACCAAACGGGGAACTTATGCTTATCAGAAAATGCCTTTTGGTCTAATAAATGCAGGAGCATCTTTCCAAAGAGCCGTGTACATAGCATTTAAACGTCTGATCAATAAATCAGTTGTTGTTTATCTTGATGACATAACAATATTTTAAAAAAAGAGAGCCAGTCATCTACATGATTTAAAGCAAATATTTGAAAGATGTAGAAGGTTTGGTATTTCCTTAAATCCAAAGAAATATTTCTTTGCTTTAGATGAAGGAAAAATCTTAGGATTTATTGTGTCAAAAGATGGTATATATATTGATCCAGATAGAGTGAAAGAAATTTCTGATATTTCTTTACCTCATAACAAAAAATCCATGCAATCATTTCTTGGGCAAATCAATTTTGTAAAAAGATTCATTCCTTATTTTTCTTTAATTGTTTTACCTATGCAAAATATGATCAAGAATAATTCAGTATTCAAATGGGGGCATAAAGAAAAATAAGCCTTTGAGGCAATCAAACAAGCGATTATTAATGCACCAGCATTGAATACCCTGGATTTTTCTAAAGATTTTATTTTGTATACTTTGGCCACCGAAACATCCTATGCAGCTGTTTTAACACAGCTTAATGATCAGAAAATTGAAGCACCAATTTCTTTCTTTAGCTCAAATCTACAAGGAGCAGAGCTTAATTATTCCGATGTTGAAAAACAAGCCTTTGCCGTGTCTAAATCAATCAAACATTTCAGATCTTTTCTCTTGAAAACACATACAAAAATCATTGTCCCATTTTCTGCAGTGAGACAATTATTAATTCAAAAAGAAGTAGGAGAAAAGAGAGCTAACTGGGTTACAACTTTGCAAGAATATGGCATTGATATTAAACCTGCTAATATTGTTAGAGGACAAGGTTTTTGCAGATTATTGGCAGGAGCTCATAACATACCAGAAAATCAGGACTCAAATAAAGATATTCAAGTAAGTCAGATAAGTGTTACAGACTCTGAATCTCAGTATGCTGATCTTATCTATTACTTGAAAAATGGGTATGATCCTTCTAATCTCAGCTATAAGAGCAAACGTGCTTTAAGTTTAAAGGCTATTAAATATGAGATCATTGATAATGTGTTATTCAGAAAAAATTATGATTCAATCTTATTAAGATGTCTTGAAAAGACTAAAGCTGAAAAGGTTTTGCAGGAAATGCATGATGGACCAGCAGGAGGTCATTTTGGAGGTGATACCACAGCTCACAAAATAATTCGTGCTGGTTATTACTGGCCTACCCTTTTTAAAGATACGCATGATTACGTAAGGAAGTGCAGAATCTGTCAAACTGCAAGTGGAAGACAAAGGAAACCATCTTTTCCTTTGCAACCAGTGAGTATTGAACAACCATTCTAACAATGGGGGCTTGACATTATTGGTGAGATAGTACCTCATTCTTCCAAACAGCACAAATACATCCTTACTGCAACTGATTACTTTACAAAATGGGTAGAAGCAATCCCGTTGAAGGTAGCCAATTCTGATGCAATTATTGATTTCATAGATCAATTCATTATAACCAGGTTTGGTGTACCTAACGCTCTTGTCTTTGATAATGCATCTTACTTTTCTGGAAATAGTTTAATAGAATTTGCAGTCAAAAGAGGTTTTAAGTTAAAATATTCAGCAAATTATTATCCACAAGGTAATGGTTTGGCTGAATCCACTAACAAAAATCTTATCAAAATCATTAAAAGGACCATTGATCAAAATCAAAAGAATTGGCACAAGTCTTTAATCTTTGCACTATGGGCTGATCATATTACTGAAAAAGCTTCAATAGGAACTTCACCTTTCAATTTAGTTTATGGAAAAGAAGCTGTGGTACCATCAAATTTAGCTCTTCCATCATTAGCCTTAGTGCAATTTATTGAAGAAAATCCTTCTTCATCCATTCAATTGAGATATGATCAAATCCTTAGACTAGAAGAAGATAGAGATAAAGCAAAAATTATTCATGAAAAACATCAACAGCTTGTAAAATCTTCTTTTGATGCAAGTTCTACCGGCCCAAAATTTTTGTCAATTGGTGATCTTGTTCTGAAATGGGATAAAGCACACGAAGAAAAGGGTAAACATACCAAGTTTTAGAAAATGTGGGTTGGACCATTTCAGATCATTGAAAAGATAGGCTCAAATACATTCATACTCCAAGATCTAACAGGTAAGAGAGAATCTCTTCCTGTAAATGGGCTTATCTTGAAGAAATTCTTTTCATAAGGAGGTAACCCCTTCTTAAACTGTACATATTCCTTTCTGGAAAGTTTTTAATTGTTTTTGCAAATAAAGGTTGTTAATAAGTCTCTAATTGACTGTTTACTATTTAGGAAAATTTCTTAGGAAAAATATTATAAATATTTATTTTGTGTAAATAAGAATTTTTAAAGAGATGATCAAAATTTTTGGATAGTTTAAAATAAGATGTTAAACTTTGAAAGATTATTCCAATCATTTGCATGATCTTTTGAAAACTTGAGGAGAATGTAAATCATTATAAGTTTATTAAGCAGAGAAAGGTTATCTATAAAAGTAAAAATTTTTCAAAGTCTTGGTACTCAAGAAACTCTGAAAATTGTCATCCATTGATTCTTAAGGATAAAACTATTTCACCCCATCCGTTTAAGTTGTGATTTTTTAGAATGTAATTCTAAGAAATTATATGAAAATTTAAGAGATAAGAGGTCTCATTATGAGCCGACTTACCATGTTCATAAGAAGTAATGAAACTGACATTACCAATACTGCATACCAAAACAGGGTAATGGCTTATAAATATAAGACAAAGGGTCTCATCACGAGCCAGCTTGTTCAGTTTAATTATAACTAGTGAATGGCATTGTTATTAACTGGCTACCAAACCAGAACAATGGCTCTTAAAAATAAAAAATAAGTAAAAGACAAAAACATGAGATAATAGGTCTTATGAATTTATCTTTTAAAAAGTTATAATTTTAATTGGATGGGACAATGAATGGTTAATGGTTTAAAGGTAACCATGTCGAGACTATGAACGTTTGCAGGCAGCAGAGGCAATACCTATGACAATAGAGTATATTATAAAACCAAACTTGGAGAAATCCACTTACTTCAATATTAACACCGATCAAAGCTTGAGATAACCCAAAAGTGTTTTTGTTCTTAAGGAATTAGAAAGAAATTGCCAATGATTTTTATTTCTTTTTCATAGTTAGATTTTATTTGAAATATCCTAAGATAGTTTTCATTATCTTTAAAAATATTTACTTACTAGAAATATAGTGTTCATTTTATTTTTTCAGAGATAACTGTTTCTTTCAGCGAATCGCCAATTGTTGTGACCAGCAACAACCCCCCTTTTTATTTAGTATTAGTAATGATACTAAATAAAAGGGGACCCTTAGTTAAAAAATCCAAAAAATTAATTAGTATTTGTTTCCCTTTTCAAATAAAAATTTCTATCATAACTTAGGGAAATTCCTTAGAAAATCCTTAAGAAACACTTAAGTTTATGATAGATTACAATAAAATCTTTCTTTGAGCGAAATAGCGCATCCATCGCAAATGGTAGATATCTTTTGTAAAAAATTGAATCTTTTAAACTGCGATTTTGTGATATTGCGATAACGCGATCCCAAAAAGCCTATACAATAACATATTGGTCGCAGATCGCATAGCGCAGAAAAAAGAAATGTTAAACGAATAACTTTTGCGCTATTTGCGACCTGCGCTTTTGCGCTATTTGCGACCTGCGCTTTTGTGCTATTTGCGATTTGCGCTTTTGCGCTATTTGCAATTTTGCGATGGTTACGCTTTGTGGAAAATGTGATATTGCGATATTGCGATATTGCATAATCGCAGATCGCAATATCACAAATTCTTAAAAGCGCGTTGTTCAAAGAAAATCTTTCCATAAATCAATATCCGTTTTGCGCTTTAATGATTGGATTAAATGAATGGATTGTCAATTAATGGTAAATGGGATTTTGTTCTGATTGAAAGGTCGTTTTACGTTAAAATAATATATTTCATTCACCTTTGGATTTAAAACTATCTCATCACCTTTCTCATGCCATTACTCTCATTTAACTCGTAAAACTACAGGCACGAAGGAGCAAACGACTATACAAAGCATTCACAGAACATTATGGATAAGAAAGAGAAGACTTCAAATCCTGAAAACAGAGAAATGGCTTCACTGTATGCAGACACTGCTTGCAATAAGGATGTCGGTATAACCACCTGGGAAGGAATGTATAATTTGCTTGAAGAAGAAAATCCTGTGGTGATGCAAGTTGCGGCTACAGTAGGTTCCAGTAATTCATCTGAGGCAACCCTTAAAGAACTGGCTTGTTCATTTCTGCATAGGATAGCGGCAAGGCCAAGAATTCTCCCGTATAAAGACATGGTGAAATGGGTGCTGGACAGCGCCGATATTTCAGACAGGCAATTTAGAACTCCAACTCAAGAGCTAATTGGGTCGTTCACTACGGAAGATGTGAGGCTGATGTATCATTTGCCGGAACCTCATGCGACTTATAATAAGCAATTTATGGAGAATTTTTCCAAAGAACATGCAAATTTGTCGGAATGCACACAGGAGTGGACCAAAAGAGATGAACCGTTGAAGAAAAACAAACACAGTATGTACAGTACTGGTTCACTTACCTCTCCATATTGTTTTGCTGCTGCCAAGTTATGCAGGCTTTTTGGAAAGCTTGACATAAATATGATCTTGCCTGAATGGCTCCCTTTGTTACATGCCGCTGTTAATGCTACAATTGTAGACTGGGCCAAAATCTTGTCTGACAATTTGACCACTGCTATTTTTCATTACCGGTCTAAACGGACCATTTCTCAGCGGATTTATCTGCCTTTTTATTTATCTGCCTATGTCATGGACGCTATCTGTTTTGTTTCTAAATTCCCTTTGATGGGTTGGCAATGGACAATCCATGATCCTTTGCCTATTCATGTGTATCATAAGGAACTATGGGAGTCTAATTTTGTCCCTCATTTTTACAAAATTTGCCATGGTATAATGCTGCCATTGTACAGAACATTGCATAATAAGGATGCCCCAAGGTTATCCCCAGAAACAGAGGTCGACATTCTCCCTGTCGCGAGATGGTTTGGAAAAGAGTTGTTCACTTATGTTAGGGTTTTTGGAAGTTCTGCTTCCCCCCATGTTTTACCCCTGTATGTTCCGGATAGAATTGTTGCTCGGGAGATTTCTTATCAAACCTGTGGTCAAGGAGGCTTGACAAAGGAATTAAAAGAGAAGAAGAAAGGCATTTGGCCACAATTTCCCATAACTTGTGGGACATTTTCACTGCTTGATGTTGGTCACGCATTCAAAGAGGTAAGCAACATTACATGCTTACAACTGTTCAAGTTTTTGAGAAGGTTATTCGACCCAAATAATGTTGTTAAAAATTTTACCAATGCAATCAGAGTAAGGGAATTTTCCGGGGAACAGGATCTTTTTGATGATATGTTCCAAACAAAAGGTTCATTTAAAGAAGTTTTGAATTCAGCTCAAATGCAGTTATCTCCAGAGGAATTCCAGGAATTTAAACTTGACAGAGAGAGAAGACTAACTACTATTCCTTTGGAAAATCTACGCTTGGAACCCGCAAGGGAACAAACTCCTAGCGTTAGTCTTAACGGCAGTTCAAGTACAGATAAGTCCAAGTCAAAGTCTGAAACAGAGACTTCTGAACATTCTAATCGGTCTAATGAAGAGGAAGATAAAATTGAAGAATCAGTGAAAGATTCTGCTCAATCGAAAGAGCTTCCTCAATAGAAAATTTTGACTTCTCAGCAGGTAAATCCTCCTCCTACCAATGTACAGCAACAGTCAGTCACCATTGAATTAGACAAAGAATGGGAAATATTTAATCAATTGATTAATGTAGAAGGATAGAATATTCAGACCCCTGTACAGACAGCAAAAGTTTTGAGCACAGGAATAAGTAGCACAGTCACAAGAACTGAACACATACCTATCACACCCTCCTCTGAAATTGTACTTAATGTAGAGGAAATTCCTCCTCTAGATGTATTCTACAGCCCGAAATACAAAGCAGTAGTGAAGAAACAAAGGAAAAAGAGAAAGTTAGAAGGTGCAATTTCTACTGAAGCAGAACAACTAGATGTCTTGTGGAAGGATCCTACCACAGAGCCTACTGATAATCTTGCTAAGTTATCTCAAATTATAGGGGCTTATGCTTCTGCAACTATTGACAAAGCATTTGAGATACAACTCTTATTAAATGAAAAATAAGAACAGATAAAAGTTCTGCAACAGCAATTGCAATAGGTACAGGCCAATAATGAAGCACAGATGAAACTTGAAAAGTTACAGCAGCAACTTCAAGAAATGAAAATTGGACATAAAAAAAGTTTGGTTGATAAAGAGAAACAAATACAGATTATCCAAGATCAGCACAAAGATGATCCTAAGCTTCCAGAGTTTGTTTCAGAAACTATTTCTTTAAACAATCAACTACTACAACAAGAAGAAGTATTATGCCAAAAAATCTTGCAATGGAATTCTTTTTGCCAAGACAGTGATAAGATCACTAATCATGTCGTAGATTTACGAAATGATTATGATTTGATTAATGAAAAAGTTACTGATTACTTGGTATGGCAAAGAACAGAAGAAGGAAGAAAAGCTGGTGCACCAATTATTAATGAAAACCATAAAGAAATCCTTTTCAATGACTGGGATGCACAAATCAGAAGAGCAGAGAAAACAGCAGAAGAGTCGGCTACAGCAGCAAACAGTCTTACTGATTGTGTAAATGAAAATTTACACAAAGAAAATTTGATTTCAGAAACTGTTCCGGGATATCTCCCACAGGCACATAAAATACAAACAGAATGGAGGCAAAAGGCAGAAGAAAGAGCAAAATCAATCCAAGGATTGACAAGGTTAAACTGGGATGCTTACTGGACATACCTAGTGAAACCACACAGTCAACACAGTGCGCTTAATTGTATCATCAATTCTACTGAGAAAATTGCGCCTACACTTGTCGATTCTGTCTTTTCAGGACAGTTGAAATCTGAAGTCGGTCAACCACATCTTCTCAAAACAATGCTAGATGCCTGCAAGTTTAAAGATCAAGTTCATAAGTAGTTAGTTAATAGTCTTTATTTTTAGATTTAGTTTTAATTTTACTGTATTTTTGCCTAGGAAAAGGACGGTCATTAAACCGAATCCTTAAATTTTTGTAATAGACTATTTTTAGATTTAGCTAAGTAGTATTTAAAACCTTCTCATGCATTTAGAGAAGGGTCCTGGATTTTAATATTTTTGACTTGGAGATTACATTTCTGTACTCCACTGACTTATATATTTTTTAAAAGGATCACATCTGGTGATTTTATGCGGAATTATCTTTAAAGTGTTGCATTTTTGTACCTTGGATTTGATTTTGCATCAGAATTACTGGATTAGAGTATCAAATTTCATTTGAAAGCTTTCAAGATGGATAAGGTATTTCTATCTGTTCACTATTGATTTCTTTTGTCTTATGATATTCGCTTTAAAATTTGCTATCATTTATATACATTTGGTTTTAACAACGTTTCTTTATATATCATTTTTTAGTATAATTGAAATGTTATCTTTCATAAGTATATGTAGATGATATATTATGATGAATACAATATGCTAATATAACTCTGTTTAATTTCTTAAACAGAGTTATCTTTATTTTTTTCTGCACATTTCGATTAAATGATAATACATTTTAATGGTTATTGTTCAAACGGAATAATCTGAAGTTGTATTCACATATGATTGCCCGGGTTAGTTTTAGAATTTCTTTATCAGTATTTAGTTTAAATTAGATAGTTTTATTTCAGTCAATTTAGTCCCATTTTCACTCATCCAAATCAACCCATCACCAACCCATTAGTTATAAGGAAACTGGTCCTTTAAATCCAGTCGGAGCCACCATACCAAACGGAAAAGGAGCTATCCTAAGGTCCCGACCGGGTGGTTTTCCCCAATGTTTGAAGCAGAGATTTTCTAGGCTTCAACACAACCCTGAAAATTACTGTGAACATACATCATATAGACAAGCCTAACCCATTCCCATGCCTCTAGGGGTCGAGCTCATCATTCTAGGAGCTGTTTCAACCATATCTAAACTAGGAACTAGAAAATAGGCCATGAAACAACTTGCTTCTATATGCTATGAATCTTCTAGAACAAGTAAAAATGTGCCAAAATTACATCATGGTTATGAAATTACATCAATTTAGATCAAAATTTACATGAAAAAGTGAAACTGGCCAAAACTAGGCAAAATTCTGAGCTGTGGAGTGAAAAATAGGCCAAAATCCTCTATGCGCCGCGCCCAAAATCTCTATGCATAACACAACTTTGGAGCTGATTTTGAGGCCCTTACTGAAGTCCAAATTGAGCTCATGATAGCTTGTTGGAAAGCCCTGCCTGTCTACTTTTCAACCCAAGTGGAATTTCTGGATTTGGTGCCCATTTTCCCCTCCACAAGTTCAATCTCCAAACACTGCTTCCCATGGGTGCAAAAAGTGGCAGAAAGGCCATTTTCAAGGTGTTTTTGACCCTTTAAGCAACCCAGAACTTGATGAAATTCTTAGGCCATTCCTGAGCATGCATAAATTTTCATAAAAAAACTAGAAATACCAAGTTTTCCTCCAGAGGATCTCCCAATCGTAAGCGCGTACAAGGTGGCGCTACGCGTCGGGTAGAAAAACCTGTTTTGTGACCAAAAAATTCAAAATTGACAAAATTTTCTCCAAATTCCTTGAAATTTGGACTGAAGGTCCCTCATCAAGTACCATGCTCAGCCAAAGAAGCCTCGGCCAAGGTCATGTTTTTTCACGCCTCCTCAATGCCTTCTTCATCCATGTTGCCTAAGGTGAATACGAAGAGTTTGGTGTCTTTGTCCTGATTGCCAAATGTGTCAAAGTCAATATGGGACTGTGGGAAATAGGGTAGCGAGGTTAATTGGGTTTAATAAAGTGATATTTGATAATGTAGGGATAAGAGACAGTCACTTGACCGTTTGGGAGCTTGGGGTTTGTGATTTTTTCACAAATGAAATGGGAAAGGGAGAGTGATAGGAAATGAAGTAGTTTTAGGGATAGGGATAATGGGAGTTAGGAATGAGTGACTTGGGATAGAAGGGAATAGACTGTAGCAATGAGATCATGGGAGATGGGCAAACAAGGTGGGGAGTGACAAAAAATTGTTTTGAGGCTTCAACACAAAACCCTAAGGAGCAACTCTCCAATCAAAATGACAGCGTTTAGCTTTTGAAATTCAACTCTCATATCCAATCTCCAGCCACACCAAACATGGGTTAATAGCAATGACAAAGTCGCACAAACTTACTTGAAACATAAAAGATTGAGTAAATTTGAATTTTTGTGGAACAGCGGCAAAAATTTGGTGTTTCGGCCCTGTGCGCCGTGAAGTCAGCCCAGTGCACCGCGCACTTTATATGCACCATGCAAGAACAAAAATACACTGTGAAAAATGGATATATGCGCCGCGACCTTCACCCAATGCGCTGCACACCAACCCAATGCGTCGCACACCAACCCAATGCGTAGCGCCTTTTTTCAGGAGGCTTTTGGAGGCATTCCTGGTGTCCAAATTGGGCATGGAATAGCTTGTTGGAAAGCTTATTGAGTCTAATTTCCAACCCAACTAGAATTTTTCAATTTGGAGCTCATTTTCCTTGTCAAAAATCAAATCTCCCAAGACTGGTAAAAATGAGCAGAATGAGGCTGCCTCAAGGCAGAGTGCTGTTGCAGTCAACTTTTAAAGGTCTTCCTCAACTCCAAATTGAGCTCATGATAGCTCATTGGAAAGATCTTGGTGTCTAGTTATCATTTGAATTATCAAGAATTTCATTTGGCCAACCAAGCTAGGAGAAAGATTGATTTTCCCAAGGTCACTTCAGAGGTGCATCAATTCTCCTGAGGCAACTGTAGTTTTGAAATTTCTCTAAAACCATGACACCTGTGTAAAAAGTGAAAGAGGTTTTTCTTCCTTGGCCTATTTTGGACAAAACATTCTCTCATTTTTCCAAAATTCATCTTTTATTTCTCAGAAACAGCATTGGAGTAAAACCTATCCCGATGTGTGGAACAAGGTATTTGTCGAAATGAAGCGAAATGAAGGGGATAAGGGGCTTCTAAATTATTGAGAAAATTTTGGGAAGTAGGGAGGGATGTTAGGAAGCAGGGGAAAGTGGAATCTCAGAAATTGAGTGAGAGGAAGGGGTCCAAAAGGGAAAAACACAGGCCTAGCCTAGAAAATTGCCATGTTGTAGTAAGAAACTAGGGTTTGTGCAAAAATGAAGAATTTGGGGGATATCAGTGATGGGAAGTGTTTAATAAGGTACATTAAGGATAAGGGAAGGTTTATGAACATCAGGATACAAGTTTTGCTGATGATTTGACCATCCAAGAGAAATTACCTTCAAAACCCTAGGAGAGGGAAATGAACCTTACCTAGGCACAACTGAAACATGAACAAGGTGTAAAATGACCCAGTGGAACTTGACATGATAATGAAAACCCTCTGAATGATGGTACACTCAAATTTGAAAAGAGTGAAAACAAACCCTAGACCTAATACCTAGTGACCAAATTTTACTTGAAGACTCACTGAAATGACAAAATTTGACTTTGACACCTTAAAATCACCTTGTAAGAGCATATTTGATCACTGGAGGAAGGCTGAAAAAACTGACACTAACATTGGCTCCAATAGGGATGGTAGCTCCTTGGAGGTGCCAAGAACTACAGATATTTGGAAAGCAGACAGTGCCTTCATCCATTGGGCAATGGAATAAAAAAATCAAGCTGAAATGCATGATTGAAAACTGATGACTTGACGACACAAACTGACTCTCACTCAACCAAAAACTGACTCGATACTTAAACACAACTGACAAACTGGAAAAGATGCTCAAAGTAGAGCTTATTCAATACAACCTACTCTAATTGTTCCATTCATCACCTGATCAAGTGAAATGAAAAAACCAATGCAACCAAGTATGTATTGCAGCTGCTATTTGGATTCTCCACAAGTGCTCGTTTATGAACAACAAGAGAGAACTACTGAAAGGAAACTCCCATGAAAACTTGTGAACAGATCCGTTGAATACTATGGATTCTCTATCCGCCTCCAAAAACACTGCATAAGGATCTCGAAGTTCATGCACACTGAGACTTAGCTCATCCAATGAATTACTTTTCTTCTCCTCATACCATGAATGCAAATTTTGTTTTGAGCTTTGTGATGAAACTCCTGCTAAAAATGACAAAGAGACCAGCTGTCGGATCAAGTTTATATCAGCACACGTTTCAAGCTTACATATAGTCAATGGAGTAAGACTTTGACTGCAGACATCATCCAACACATAAGCTATTGGATCGTGAAAAACTTGAAAAGACTGAAAAGACTGCTGCAACCCATTTTCTATTAGTTCCGATGAGATTACATTATTTTCTACAAGCTGCTCATTTGAAGATTTACTATCCAATTTACCCTTCAAAAACTGAAATGATTCAAAACAAAAATGGTACAGAGTCATCTTGTATCATTTGATCATATGTGCCAGCTTCCAAGTCTTCATCTGCAACTTGACAATCAATGGCATTCGGGGGCTGCAAATCTGGATATGAGAAGTCTTGAACAAGGTTTTCATTGCCCTCAATATGGTCCAAATCAAGACTTGTTGACAGTTGATTTCTGATTGCATGGAAGTTATCTCTGATGAACTGAAACGAATCAAAACAAAAAGGCAAATATCCTTCACTTACTTCAAAATTTGCTGCACTTTCCTCATCATTTTCATAGCTGATATGTATCGGTTGATCACTGTACTCGAGCTGCTGAAAGTGAACTTCCTCCTTCCACAAACTAGCTGCTGATTTGTCTGCAAGATTAGCTTCTGTTTGGAGAACATAATCATCATCATACTGATCAAACTGAGGCAAATCATCAGTATAAAACACATCATCAAGCATACATGTCATATCAACAGCTCTCTCTTCTCCAAGATGATCTATAAAACAATCACTATGACAACTTGAATAAGAAACAAAATGTTTTGGATCAGCAACTTGTTCTTCTTCAATCAGCGAGCCATGGGCTTGAACATTATACTCATTCCTTGTGGTGATATTTTGCATCATCTCTTCCACTGCACTTACCAAAATGTCAAGCTTTACCTCTAGAGATGTCAATTTCTCCGGATCTATGTTTTTCATCTCTTCTTCCTTCAACCTTTCCCTTTGGATCAGAAAATGAGCCTCTACATTTACTGCACTGTTCTGCATCTCTTCAAGTGTTTCAAGATTCCTTTCTCTCAGCTGAAACTCCATTTCCGGATCAAAGGCACCCGAATAGTGCAAGAGAGCAGATCTGGGAGGAGGTCTTATATCAACTGGCATCGAAAAATAAAATTGGTTAAATCTGGCAGAAAACTGTTGTATTGTCTCCCCTGGCAGTATTTTCAGCTGGTTATACTCTTCTATAATCAAGAAAAGGTTCTGTCTGACCACCCACCTGTCGAGGAAAACTTCGACGAATTGCTGGAAATCTGAGATGCTCGCATCAGGTAGGGCTTTGAACTAAATCTTGACTTTGCCTTGCAAAGAAAAAGAAAAAAGCCTAATACTGACATCCTCTTCATCAACTTCAAAAGGTCAAGAAAAGACTCAAAATTCAGAACATGTCTCTCAGCAGTGATGTTGTCGCATTCACCATCAAATATTGGTAGATATAGGTCATAATTTTTAGGGAAAGCATGGGATATAGGAGGTAAAATCAGAGGCTTGTATCGATTTGGAATTTTACAAGGTATAGGGGTATGTACAGAAGGTATAGAATCAGTCATGGTCCTTTGAAGTTCATCAATTTGAAGACGGTCATCACAAGATTCGGAAGAAAGGTCTTGATCAAGCTCAAAATCATGCAAATATTTGGCATTCACAATCTTCAAAGGGAAAGAGTCAAATGCAGGGCGAGGATATTTTCTCAATTACAATATACTTTGCAAAGCCTTCTTGATATTCTCGGGAAAAGAGAAGGAATAATTTATGACAAAGAACAAAATGTCTTGGATGAAATTCCAACTTGAATACCTGATCTTTCCATATTGTCCTTTCATGTTTTTGCTAATCAGGTTCATCCTCCAGTGGAGTCCTTGGATCTGATCTTGAAACTGATTTAGAATCGCCAGGTGAATGATTTCAGCCTTGCGGTGTCTGATCGTTGTCCACCATCAACCATCAGATCTAACTTGATACATGTACTGGGGAAATTTGCAAGTCAGATGTTACGTTTATAAAACTATACTGGAGATTGACTAAAGCAGCGTTTATCTACTTTCGCTAATGCAAAGCAAGAGCGTTTCGAAGGCTACCTGGCTAACTTCAGGCTCCGTCTGTAGTCTATAAAATGAATAACACTAACAAGAAAACAATATTGTTTCCCCAGTATGGTCGCCACTATGTTATCGCCTAAATATACCTCAGGCTAAAGGAAGGCAGAGTTCAGGGAAACATCAAACCACGCTTAGTTTGGTAGCTAGCCCTACCAGAACAGGAGAGGGCTCTCTCCGGGTCAATCTCAGCAAAAATTAATCAATAGGGCTTGAGATGATTGAAAAAAAAGCTAATTTTAGGCTAGGTATATAAATGAAGGAGCTTGAGGTTTATTTTGGGGGTTTTCGTTGGATCAAAGGGAAAGGCAGTTTTGGGTGCGGGGATAAGGCCTAGTTTTTGCAGAGTTATGATTGGGGCGAGGAAGGCAAGTGTTTTGATGCTTTAGATTGAGTGAATGGATGGATTATACTGGTGAGGAGATGAAAAGGGAAAGAGGGTCTCAAGAGTCCTCCTCAAACAGATGAAAACATGAAAAAATAAACAAAAATGAAGGCAGAGCAATGCAAACCAATGAATTTTACCTTTATAACTTGTTTGTTTAGTTTAAGAAGAAAGAAGAATGAAAATGGTACACATAACATCAGTGAACTTATAGATACATAGAGGAAAACACCATCAAAACACAGAGCCACAAGGATCCCAAAGAGGGCTGCAAACCCTGGTCTATTCCTTTGCCAAAATTGCAGAATGAAATGTATAATGAAGTCCTAGCAATCCCAAATGTCCAACCCTGAAAATGATTGAGAACATACATCATATAGACAAGCCTAACCAATTCCCATGCCTCTAGGGGTCTAGCTCATAATTCTAGGAGCTGTTTCAACCATATCTAAACTAGGAACTAGAAAATAGTCCATGAAACAACTTGCTTCTATATGCTAGGAAACTGATCCATTCACTCACATTTCACCTTTTGGTGAATGAATCTTCTAGAACAAGTAAAAATGTGCCAAAATTACATCATGGTTATGAAATTACATCAAGGTAGATCAAAATTTACATGAAAAAGTGAAACTAGCCAAAACTAGGCGAAATTCTGAGCTGTGGAGTGAAAAATAGGCCAAAATCCTCTATGCGCCGCGCCCAAAATATCTATGCGTAGCACACCTTTGGAGCTGATTTTGAGGCCCTTGATGAATTCAAAATTGAGCTCATGATAGCTTGTTGGAAAGCCCTTCCTGTCTACTTTCCAACCCGAGTGGAATTTCTGGATTTGGTGCCCATTTTCCCCTCCAAAAGTTCAATCTCCCAACACTGCTTCCTGTGGGTGCAAAAAGTGGCAGGAAGGCCATTTTCAAGGTGTTTTTGACCCTTTAGGCAACCCAGAACTTGATGAAATTCTTAGGCCATTCCCGAGCATGCATAAATTTTCATAACAAATCCAGAAATACCAAGTTGTCCTCCAGAGGATCTCCCAATCGTAAGCGCGCGCAAGGTGGCGCTACGCATCGGGCAGAAAAACCTGTTTTGTGACCAAAAAATTCAAAATTGACAAAATTTTCTCCAAATTCCTTGAAATTTGGACTGAAGGTCCCTCATCAAGTACCATGCTCATCCAAAGAAGCCTCGGCCAAAGTCATTTTTTTTCACGCCTCCTCAATGCCTTCTTCATCCATGTTGCGTAAGGTGAATACGAAGAGTTTGGTGTCTTTATCCTGATTGCCAAATGTGTCAAAGTCAATATGGGACTATGGGAAATAGGGCAGCGAGGATAATTGGGCTTAATCAAGTGAGATTTGATAATTTAGGGATAAGAGACAGTCACTTGACCGTTTGGGAGCTTGGGGTTTGTGAATTTTTCACAAATGAAATGGGAAAGGGAGAGTGATAGGAAATGAAGTAGTTTTAGGGATAGGGATAGTGGGACTTAGGAATGAGTGACTTGGGATAGAAGGGAATAGACTGTAGCAATGAGATCATGGGAGATGGGCAAACAAGGTGGGGAGTGACACAAAACTGTTTTGAAGCTTCAACACAAAACCCTAAGGAGCAACTCTCCAATCAAAATGACAGCGTTTAGCTTTTGAAATTCAACTCTCATATCCAATCTCCAGCCACACCAAACACGGGTTAATAGCAATGACAAATTCGCACAAACTTACTTGAAACATAAAAGATTGAGTAAATTTGAATTTTTGTGGAACAGATGCAAAAATTTGGTGTTCCAGCCCAGTGCACCGTGCACTTTATATGTGTTGCGCAGGAACAAAAATACACTGTGCAAAATGGATATATGCGCCACGCACTTTATATGTGCTGCGACCTTCACCCAATGCGCCGCACACCAACCCAATGCGTCGCACACCAACCCAATGGGTAGCTCCTTTTTACAGGAGGCTTTTGGAGGCCTTCCCCGTGTCCAAATTGGGCACGGGATAGCTCGTTGGAAATATTATTGAGTCTACTTTCCAACCCAACTGGAATGTTTTAATTTGGAGTTCATTTACCTTGTCAAAAATCAAATCTCCCAAGACTGGTCAAAATGAGAAGAATGAGGCTGCCTCAAGGCAGAGTGATGTTGCAGTCAACGTTTGAAGGTCTTCCTCAACTCCAAATTGAGCTGATGATAGCTCATTGGAAATCACTTTGTGTCTAGTTCTCATTTGACTTATCAATCAATTCATTTGGCCAACCAAGCTAGGAGAAATCTTGATTTTCTCAAGGTCACTTCAGAGGTGCATCAATTCTCCTGAGGCAACTGTATTTTTGAAATTTCTCTAAAACCATGACACCTGTGTAAAAAGTGAAGGATTTTTTTCTTCCTTGGCCTATTTTGGACAAAAACCTCTCTCAGGTTTCCAAAATTCATCCTTTATTGTTCGAAAACATCATTGGAGTAAAATCTATCCCGATGTGTGGAACAAGGGATTTGTCGAAATGAAGCGCAATGAAGGGGATAAGGGGCTTCTAAATTCTTGAGAAAATTTTGGGAAGTAGGGAGGGATGTTAGGAAGCATGGGAAAGTGGAATCTCAGAAATTGAGTGAGGGGAAGGGGCCCAAAAGGGAAAAACACAGGCCTAGCCTAGAAAATTGCCAAGTTGTAGCAAGAAACTAGGGTTTGTGCAAAAATGAGGAATTTGGGGGATCTCAGTGATGGGAAGTGTTTAATAAGGTACATTAAGGATAAGGGAAGGTGTATGAACATCAGGATACAATTTTTGCTGATGATTTGACCATCCAAGAGAAATTACCTTCAAAACCCTAGGAGAGGGAAATGAACCTTACCTAGGCACAACTGAAACATGAACAAGGTGTAAAATGACCCAGTGGAACTTGACATGATGATGAAAACCCTCTGAATGATGGTGCACTCATCTGAATGGTGACAAGGATTGACATTTGGACAACTTTGAAAAGAGTGAAAAAAAACCCTAGACGTAATACCTAGTGACCAAATTTTACTTGAAGACTCACTGAAATGACAAAATTTGACCTTGACACCTTAAAATCACCTTGTAAGAGCATATTTGATCACTGGAGGAAGGCTGAAAAAGCTGACACTAACACCTGTGTTTTTCTATTGAAGCAACCGAGAAAGGTCCACACACGTTTGTGTGAATTCTCTCCAGGATCACCGAAGCACAGTTCTCCTTCTCATGAAAGGTGGTCTTCACAAACTTACCCATAGTATATCCCTTGCACTGATCCAACTACGCAAGAGTACCCTTGGGAAGTCCAGTAGAAATCTACTGCAAAATCTTCAAAGCGCCACGGTGAATATGGTCTAATCTCCTGTGCCATATTTTACCCTCATCCCGACTCACCACTTCTTCTGCTTTGCCCACCATTGCAGCGCAACCATCTACCTCCAGCTTGTAGAGATTCTTAACTCAAATCCATATCATCTTGGTTTGACCCATTGTTTTATGTTGAAGGAAGGATTTTCCCTTACTGAAAACAACATCATAACCTTTGTCTTCCAACATTGCGACCGAGACCAAGTTCTTCTTCAGACCTGGAACATTACCAGACTCCCTCTCAAAGGTAATGGTCCCAATGTCAGTTTCACTATATCGACCATCGTCACCCATCTCTATATTCATTTTAAGGTCCTTCTCCTCCAAGTCACTAAAAAACTCCTTGTATCCCATCATATGGAAAGATGCACCACTATCAAGATACCACACCGATCCCATATAGCTTGAAACCAAGCATGTGATCAAAGAGAAATCAGGCTCAAATTATGATGCTAAGGCCTCTCCAGCTACAACTCCAACAGCCTTATTGTTGTTGTTCTTCTGTGGGAAGTTAGTGGCGAAATTCCCATGTTTGTGACAGTGAAAACACTTCACCTTGGAAAAATCCCGCTTCTTGCCTTTAGCATCAGATTTTGAAGGAAATTTCTTCCCCTTCCCTTTCCTTGATTTGGCAGCCAAAGAACAATTCTCTTCATCTTCATTCTTCAATGAAGAGCCATCCCCGATACCTTGCCTTATCTCCTCCTGCACAAGATCCGACCAAAGTCGCTCCCATCCTGGTAGTTTCTCCCGTCCATTGACAGAGTCTTCGTAGCTATGCCAACTCTTTGGAAGCCCAAGGAGAGCCAAGCTCACCAAGTATTCATCATCAACAATAATCCCCACACTTCCCAGTTCATCCCTACAGTGGACAAACTTCATGAGATATTTTGGAATACCATCGCCCTTCTCTATTTTTATTTTTCTGAGCTTATCTTTCAGCGCCAACTTCCTCTAGTCGCTGCTGCTTTGGAACAAATCTGTCAAAGCCTTCCACTTTAAGAATGGAGTGGATTTCCCATGAAGGCTGGACATAATATGGTCCTTCACACCTTCCAACATAATTCTTCTTGTCTTTGCTATCTTCTTTTGCCATGCGTCAAGTAATGCAGCATTGCTAGATCTCGGCTTAGGAACATCGCTATCGATGAACTCCTTCAGTCCATTATCTTCCAGAACTGCCTCCATCCTATCCTTCCAGGCTATGTAATTCGAGCTCCCATCAAGGGCATAATCCAATTGCAACCCATTGAAAGACATTTCAATGTATAATCAACTTCTGCACCAATAATTTTATGTTGCAAATTCGAATTGTCCACCAGCACAAACTCAACAATTCTTCACAATTGAAACCTTCAGGAATTAACACTGCTCCAATACCATGTAGAATTTATATACAAGATGCATGTATATATCTAGATTCTCCTGATCTAACAATATTTTATCTTCTTGCTAAATATAGAATCCTTCCACTGTTAATCTTTTGTAGAAATTAAAATCAATTGCAAACACATGAAGCAATAAAAACAATCGCACATAACACAGTTGTTTAATGGGAAATCCTGAAGTTGAAAACCCAAATATCATATATTATGTATCATGGAGATCATGTAACAATCTCATACAAAGATTAGTACATCAAGCTCTCCGTACAATCAATCGTCACACACTAATCAAAAGAAATCTGCAAATCCATGCACCGATTTCTTGTCACCTGCTAGCTTGCCTCCAATGCGCAATCCCTGCTGAAGAATAGCTCTGAATGAATTCAAATTACCCTTTCCTTGACTGCGCAATCCTCATTGGCAACTCCAATGTGTGTGTGATGGAATCAATGCATCACTATAGTCACAATAGATAGTCCATCTTGCCCTTTCACCTATCTCTCCATTGGGTCTCCACTGGAACTGACATGCACTGTAGTTAACTGATGTATTTTTCAGTTGATTAATCAGTTATTATTTGTGAATTAATTAACTAATTAATTCACTCCACTCTCACTAGTGTATCATTCAGTTAGACTAGATACAACTAGCTCAACTGAGTTTAACTCCAATAATTGAGTTAAACTGAATAAAAACTCCATGAACTACTCTTCCAACTCTGTCATAACTTTTCCACTTCAGTTCTAACTGAGTCCTCCATGCATGAACCTCCAGTAAACCATAGGAATTGTGTAATTCCTTCAGCCCACTTATTTTCCAATTCTGTGCACTGAAACTAAGTGCTCCAAGAGAATAAGTTGTTGTTTATTGTCAGATTATTATTAAGATCTAATAATAATCGACACTTCTATTTTTAGATTGACGATCTATAAATAGACTTCGCCCAATATTCTAAAAATATAATTTCATCTATTTTTCCAACTTGATCAACCATCCACAAATAGCATCCTGCAACTTCTGAAATATGATCACCATGTCTAAAAATAGACATAGTCTAAAAATAGACTTGCGCCAAAAATACCCTGCGGGCCCACTTAGTGAAGGTGATTCTTTTCACTAAGCTCATCATCTTGTTGAACCTGAAAATAAAATCCAACATGAAGTCTATGTTTGGGAACTTGGTTCATTGGAGAAGGCATACAAGTTGGCAAGAAAAATTGAATGTAAAATTATGGAGACAGGAAAGCCTACCACTCACATCTATAAAGATGGAAGTGTTGCTACTCCTAGACTTCCACAACCTACAAGGTTGACACCACAACAATTGGAAGAAAAAAGAGCAAAAGGGATTTGCTAAAATTATGATAGAAAATATAGTAAAGGTCATAAGTGTTCTGAGAAGAAATTATTTTACATATATTGTGAAGAGGAGGAAGAAAATGAACAAGAAACTTCAAAAGAAGAGTATATACACTAGGAACCAACCCTAGAAGAAGAAGAAATGAGTCGGACCATATCGCGTAATGAATTGGCAGGAATTACCACTCCTAAAACTATCAATATAGAATGACATATCAAGAAGAAAAAGGTAATAGTGTTGATTGATTCGAGTAGTACCCATAATTTTATTCATTGTAAGGTAGCCAATGAATTGAATTGTTTCCTATACCTAGCACCAGAATGTCACTTGATGGTTGCAAATGGAGGAAATATAAATTGCTCTGGAAAATGCCATAATATAAATCTAACCATGGGGGAATATGTATTGAATAGTTCGATTCTTTCCATTCGAATGGGAGGTGTTGATGTTGTACTAGGAGTACAATGGTTACAATCTTTGGGGACGGTATCTTTTAATTTTCAAGAACTTTTCTTGAATTTTTTTTTCGGAATGAAAGGAAATTGAATTATAGGGTATCGCAGGGAAGCTGAGAAAGATAATAAGATCTAATGTGATGAAAAATCTTCTAAATAAATAAAAACGAGGTGTAATTGCACAATTATGCTCACTAGAAGTTCCAAAATCAAAATCATCTATTTCTCCATATCTCCGAAAAGTCTTGGACAATCATTCCAAGGTATTTGAAACTCCCAAAGGACTCCCACCTATTCGTGATCATGATCATGTTATTCATTTGATTCTAGCAAGTTTTCCTCCAAACATCAGGCCTTAAAGATATCCTTATGTCCAAAAGAGAGAAATTGAACGTATGATTGTAGAAATGTTAGAGGCGAGTATAATTCAACCTAGTCAAAGTTATTTCTTTTCTCCAGTAGTATTGGTGCACAAGAAGGATGGATCATGGCACATGTGTCTGGATTATAGGGAGCTCAATAATCTCACTATTAAGGATAAATTTCCCATTCCTGTGATTGATGAGTTATTGTATGAATTACATGGTGCAATTTATTTTACCAAGTTGGATCTTCGTTCAGGATATCATCAAATTAGAATGAAGACTAAAGATATTCTGAAAGAAAAATTTTGAACTCATGAGAGTCATTATGAATTTTTGGTCATGCCTTTTGGCCTTACCAATGCACCTTCTACATTTCAAGGGTTGATTAATTCCATTTTCAAACCCTTCCTTAGAAAATTTGTTCTAGTATTTTTTGATGACATACTAATCTATAGCAGGTCTTGGAAGGATCATGTTCAAAATGTTGACAAAGTGCTCAAACTATTGCAAGAGAAAAAATTATATGCAAAAACATCCAAATGTTTCTTTGGAGTACAAGAGGTGGAATATCTGGGTCATTGTATCTCACTAGGGTGTTAAGGTAGAACCTAACAAAATTAAATCCATTAAGGAATGGAAAGTCCCCATAACCATAAAGCAGTTGCAAGGATTTCTCAGGTTAACAGGGTATTATCGCAAGTTTGTTAAGAATTACGGGAGAATAGAAGCACCTCTAACAACATTATTGAATAAAGATGCATTTTCATGGACTAGTGAAGCGACTAAGGCCTTTGAACATCTTAAAGAGGCAATGTGCATAGCACCGGTCTTAGCTAAGCCAGACTTCACAAAAACCTTTATTGTGGAATGTGATGCCTCATGAAATGGAGTTGGTGATGTTTTAATGCAAGAAGGAAGACCCATTTCTTTTGAAAGTTGTCCAATCAAAGGAAAGTATTTACAAAAAGCTATTTATGAGAAGGAAATGTTGTAAATACTACATGCACTAAAGAAATGGCAACCTTACCTAATGGGAAGGCACTTCAAGGTAAACACTGATCATGATAGTCTTAAACAATCTTTGGAACAAATAATATATTCAGAAGAGCATAAAAAATGGGTCACAAAGATGTTGGGTTATGACTTTGAAATCATCTACAAAAAAGGGAAGCTAAATGTTGTTGCAGATTCACTCTCAAGAAAGGATGAAGAGGTGGACGAATTTCTTTGTGCAATTTCTATTATCCAACCATATTGGATAACTGAAGCAAGGGATGAATGGAAGAAGGATGAAGAAGTGTGGACACTCATTCAAAAGTTGCAGCAACATCCTAATACATTTGATACATTTAGTTGGAAAAATGATTCCTTATATTACAAAGATCGCTTATATCTTTGTATGAATACCCAACTAAAACAAAAGATTCTTTTGGAATTGCACACTTCTCCTTTAGGTGGACACTCAGGATTTTTAAAAACTTACCACATGGTGAAGAAATATTTTTCTTGGGATGGCCTTAAATATGATATTCAAAAGTTTATGGTAGAATGTTTGGTTTTCCAGCAAAATAAAGTTGAGACAATTAACTAGGTCTTCTACAACCTTTATCCATTCCAAGTCAACATTGGGAGGAGATTTCAATGGATTTTATCACAATTTTACCTAAGTCTGAAGGAAAGAGTGTCATCATGGTGGTAGTTGATATACTGTTGTGAAACTAGCTCCAAAAATAGAAGAAAAGAGATATCAATGCCTTAGAAATAAGCCACTTCGAGGGGGAAACCTCCAATACATTAAATGAATGAACAATTCTTCGATGATTCAAATTAAAAAACCTCCTTTCTATATATAGGAGTCCATGGGGCCACAATGTAATCCTAGCCAACCTAACAATAATAATTTAAGGGCACAATAATAACAATATGGGGGTTACAAGGGTACAATAATAACAATAAGGGGGTTACACTAACAACAATAGTGGAATATACTAGTAATATAGGGACCTAACATGCCCCTCTCCAAAAATGTGTTGTCCTCAACGCTTGAGTAGCTCTGGGTACTTCTGTATAAAATTCTCATCCTCCCATGTAGAATCTTTAGTGGGTAAGTTCTTCCACTTGATGAGATACTCTGAAATTGATCGAGTCCGTAGCCGTCGATTTCTTGTTTCCGTGACCGCTTCAGGTTCCAATATGATTTTTCCTTCCTCATAAAGTTCTGGAAATATTGTTTGAACTGGAATATTTTCACCTATAACTTTCTTTAAGCATGAAACATGGAAATTTGGATGCACTCGTGAAGAAGCAAGAAGCTCCAATTTGTATGCCATAGTACCAATCTTTTGCAACACCTTGTAAGGACCATAGTACTTTGGCGATAATTTATTATCCTTCTTAGCTTGCTTGAGGGACATTTGTTTGTATGGTTGTAGCCGTAAAAATACCCAGTCTCCTACATTAAAACTTCTCTCGCTGCGATGTTGATCTGCCTGTTGTTTCATTCGATTTTGTGCCAAATTCAGGTTGTGCTTTAAGAGTTAGAGAACTTCTTGTTGATACTCGATGTGATCTTCCACTGCTTTAACCTTTGAATTTTCTCTTAAATATGATGTGATGGATGGTGGATGATATCCATAAAGTGCCATAAAGGGGGTCATTTTTTCTGCAGTATGGAAGGAAGTGTTATACCACCATTCAGCTAGAGGTAACCACTTGACCTATTGTGTTTGTTTATTAGATACAAAACAATGAAGATATCCTTCCAAACATTTATTTACTATCTCAGTTTGACCATCGGTTTGAGGATGATAAGATGAGCTACGAGCTAATTGAGTACCCAAACAAGAAAATAACTTTGTCCAAAAATTTCCAGTAAAAATGGGATCTCTGTTGCTCACAATAACCCTTGGGTTTCCATGTAGCTTTTGAATTGTGTCCATAAATGTAGTAGCAAATATACTTGCTTTAAATGGATGAGATAATGCACAAAAGTGTGCATACTTGGTAGGTCTATAAACTACCACCATGATGACACTCTTTCCTTCGGACTTAGGTAAACCTGTGATAAAATCCATTTAAATATCCTTCCAACGTTGACTTGGAATGGATAAAGGTTGTAGAAGATCTGGGGTCTTAATTGTCTCAACTTTATTCTGCTGGCAAACCAAACATTCTGCCACAAAATTTTGAATATTAGATTTAAGGCCATCCCAAAAAAATTCTTTCTTCACCCTGTGGTAAGCTTTTAGAAATCCCGAGTGTCCTCCTAAAGGAGAAGTGTGCAATTTGCAAAAAAATATTTTGTATTAGTTGGGAATTCTTACAAAGATATAAGCGATCTTTGTACCATAAGGAATCATTTTTCCAACTAAATGTATCGGATGTACTAGGATCTTGCTGCAAATTTTGAATGAGTGTCCACACTTCTTTGTCCTTCTTCCATTCATCTCTTGCTTTGGTTATCCAATCTGGTTGGATAATAGAAATGGCACAAAGCAATGCTTCCATCTCTTCATTCTTTCTTGAGAGTGCATCTGCAAAAACATTTAGCTTCCCTTTTTTGTATATTATTTCAAAGTCATAACCCAACATATTTGTGACCCATTTTTGCTGCTCTTCTGAAGATAGTCTTTGTTCCAAAAAGTGTTTAAGACTATCATGATCAATTTTTACCTTGAAGTGTCTTCCCATTAGGTAATTTCTCCATTTCTTTAGTGCATGCAGTATTGCTAACATTTCCTTCTCATAAATAGGTTTCTGTAAATACTTTCCTTTGATTGGATAACTTTCAAAAGTAATGGCTCTTTCTTCTTGCATTAAAACAACACCAATTCCATTTCCTGAGGCATCACATTCCACGAAGAAGGTTTTTGTGAAGTCTAGCGTAGCTAAGACTGGTGCAAGGCACATTGCCTCTTTAAGATGTTCAAAGGCCTTAGTTGCTTCAGGAGTCCATGAAAATGCATCTTTCTTCAATAATGTTGTTAGAGGTGTTGCTATTCTCCCATAATTATTAACAAACTTTCGATAATACCCTAATAACTCAAGAAATCCTCACAACTACTTTATGGTTGTGGGGACTTTCCATTCCTTAATGGCTTTAATTTTGTTAGGGTCTACCTTAACACCCTCGTGAGATACAATATGACCCAGATATTCCACCTCTTGTACTCCAAAGAAACATTTGGTTTTTTTTGCATATAATTGTTTCTCCTGCAATAGTTTGAGCACCCTGTCAACATGTTCAACATGATCCTTCCAAGACCTGCTGTAGATTAGTATATCATCAAAAATACTAGCACAAATTTTCTAAGGAAGGGTTTGAAAATGGAATTCATCAACCCTTGAAATGTAGAAGGTGCATTGGTAAGGCCAAAAGGCATGACCAAAAATTCATAATGACCCTCATGAGTTCAAAATGTTGTTTTCAGAATATCTTCAGTCTTCATTCTAATTTGATGATATCCTAAACGAAGATCCAATTTGGTAAAATAAATTGCTCCATGTAATTCATCCAATAATTCATCAATCACAGGAATGGGAAATTTATCTTTAATGATGAGCTTATTGAGCTCCCTATAATCCGGGCACATTCGCCATGATCCATCCTTCTTGTGTACCAATACTACAGGAGCAGAGAAAGAACTTTGACTAGGTTGAATTATACCCGCCTCTAACATTTCTGCAATCATACGTTCAATTTCGCTCTTTTGGAAGTAAGGATATCTATAAGGCCTGATGTTTGGAGGAACACTTCCTGGGATCAAATGAATAGCATGATCATGATCACGAATAGGTGGGAGTCCTTTGGGAGTTTCAAACACCTTGGAATGATTGTCCAAGACTTGTTGGAGATCTGCAGAAATAGATGATTTTGATGTTGGAACTTCTAGTGAGCATAATTGTGCAATTACGCCTCGCTGTTCTTTCTTTAGAGGCTTTGTCATGACATTAGAGCTTATTATCCTTCCTGGCTTCCCCGCAATACCCCGTAATTCAACTTCCTTTCCTTCTGAAAAAAAATTCAAGAAAAGTTCTTGAAAATTAAAAGCTACCGTCCCCAAAGATTGTAACCATTGTATTCCTAGTACAACATCAGCACCTCCCATAGGAATGGAAAGCATTGGAATATTCAATACATATTCCCCCATGGTTAGCTTGATATTATGGCATTTTCCAGAGCCATTTATAGTTCCTCCATTTGCAACCATCACTTGACATTCTGGTGCTGGGTATAGGAAACAATTCAATTCCTTGGCTACCTTACAATGAATAAAATTATGGGTACTACCTGAATCAATCAACACTATTACCTTTTTCTTCTTGATATGTCCTTCTATCTTAAGAGTTTGAGGAGTGGTAATTCCTGCCAATGCATTACACGATATGGTAGGGCTCATTTTTTCCTCTTCTTGGGTTGGTTCCTAGTGTATATCCTCTTCTTGTTCATTTTCTTCTTCCTCTTCACAATCTATGTAAAATAATTTCTTCTCAGCACACTTATGACCTTTAGTTTATTTTCTATCACAACTGTAGCAAATCCCTTTTTCTCTTTTTTCTTCCAATTGTTGTGGTGTCAACCTTGTAGGTTGTGGAAATCTAGGAGTAGCAACACTTCCCTCTTTATAGAAGTGGTAGGCTTCCTTGTCGCCATAATTTTACATTCAATTTTTCTTGCCAACCTGAATGCCTTATCCAATGAATCAAGTTCCAAAACACGAACTTCATGTTGGATGTTATCCTTTAAAGTACCTATGAAGAGATCAATCCTGTGTTCCTCTGGAATATCAGTTACCCTTATATTCAATTTTGGAAGTCCTCAATGTGCTCCCCCATTAAACCCTTTTGTTTGAGATTTATCAATTGGCTAAAGAAGGTGTTGCTCTTTGTATCCTCATAATGTGCTATCATTTTCTCCGTAAAAATTGACCAAGTGACAATTTTTTTACGGGAGCAAAGCCATCGATACCATACAAATGTATTTTGTTCTAAATGTAAAGTTGCAATGCGTACCTTTTGTGTGTTTTGCACGTTATGGAGATCAAAATATTGCTCCATTTATAGTATCCATGTTACAGGATCCTTTCCATCAAACTTCCTCATATCCATTTTTGGAATATGGTGGTTCTTCCCTCCAACATTAGAGTTTATGAAATCACGATTAACATTTATTTTTCTCTCATCATGAGTTTCCTCTACTATCTTTTCACCATTAGGAAACATTTATTGTATCAACTTTGTCAAACCTTCCATGTCTGCTTTTAGATCATTCTTCATGTTTTCCATGTTGTCTTTCATTTTTTCTTCCATGTCCTCCATCTTAGATTCCATGCTAGCTTCCATGCCATATATATTAGATTCCATGCCTTTCTTCAAACTATCCATCTTAGTTTCCACACCTTTCTTCAAAACTTCCATGTCATTTTTTGTTTCTCTTTGTGAGAGCGAAATTTGTTTCAGTTGCTCTTGTAATTTTGATATGTCATGTTGCCATTATTCGTATTCATGAGTCATAGTAGAGCCTTCTAAAGTCTTAATGGGTGTTGAATTATTTTTAGGGGCCATTTTAGAAACAAATACTAATATCGATTCTACAATATGCCCTTGGAATCAATTCAACTTGATTCTTCAAACAATACTTATGCAATTCGGAAAAAAAATACACACCTTTTACTTGCTGAGGCTCGATATTGAAATTCAATTATCTCTATAATTGCATATCCTCAATATCTGAAATTCATCCCTGTAGTAGCCCTCTGAAGCTTCTTTCAAATTCCACAGGTCTGATCTGATTTGGATTCTTCAAGGCAGAGTTATGTCCACTCTCCCACAATGACCCAATTTTGGACTGGTTCAGTAGAGCGAACTTGCACGACTTGTCACGTGTCATTGTTTCCTCCTTTGGCTCTGAAATTGATAGATCAAAATCTACAGTCCATGTAATTGCATCCACTTTTTACAGCATTCCAATCCGATGCTGAGAGAGAGAGCTATGCATATTTTCCCACGATCACCTCTTTGAGATGAAATTCAGAAGCCTCAAAAATCCCTACCATCCACAGATCATATCTCCGAAAATATTGCAAAACAATATCTGAAATTTTGCGATGATGTTCCTCAGGATTGCAGCTTTGCACTCTAAAAATTTCACCTTCTGAACCTTCGTAGAAAAAAATTTTCTACTAAAATACCACGATGATCTGTTTAGGTTAAATTCAGGAGCCTGCAAAATGACCTAACTTGCACAGATCATATATCTGAAAATATTGCGAACCAAGCTCTAAAATTTTGCGACGATGTTCCTCATGATTTTGGCTTTTCACTCTAAAAATTTAAGCTTCTGAACCTTCGTAGAAAAAATATTATAGCGAAAATTCCACGATGACCTGTTAGGAGTAGTGAAACCCTAGAATCCAAAGCTCTAATACCAAATGTTGTGAAACCAGCTCCAAAAATAGAAGAAAAGAGATATCATCGCCTTAGAAATAAGCCACTTCAAGGGGGAAACCTCTAATACATTACATGAATGAACAATTCTTGGATGATACAAATTACAAAACCTCCTTTCTATATATAGGAGTCCATGAGGCCGCAATGTAATCCTAGTGGGGCCACAATGTAATCCTAGCCGACCTAACAATAATAATTTAAGGGCACAATAATAACAATATGGGGGTTACAAGGGTACAGTAATAACAATAAGGGGGTTACACTAACAACAATAGGGGACTATACTAGTAATATAGGGACCTAACATATACTTACCAAGTATGTACACTTTTGTGCATTATCTCATCCATTTAAAGCAAGTATAGTTGCTATTGCATTTATGGAAACAATTCAAAAGCTACATGGAAACCCAACAATTATGGTAAGCGACAGAGATACCATTTTTACTGGAAATTTTTGGATGGAATTATTTTATTTTTTGGGTACTCAACTAGCTCATAGCTCATCTTATCATCCTCATTCTGATGGTCAAACTAAGATAGTGAAAAAGTGTTTGGAAGGTTATCTTCGTTGTTTTGTATCTGATAAACAAACATAATGGGTCAAGTGGTTACTTCTGGCTGAATGGTGGTATAACACTTCCTTCCATAATGTAGCAAAAATGATCCCATTTATGGCACTTTATGGATATCAATTACCTTCCATTACATCATCTTTAAGAGAAAATTCTAAGGTGCAAGTAGTGGAATATCACATCGAGCATCAACAACAAGTTCTCCAACTCTTAAAGGATAACCTACATTTGGCACAAAATCGAATAGAACAACAGGTAGATCAACATCGCAGTGAGAGAAGTTTTGATGTAGGAGACTGTGTATTTTTACGGCTACAACCATACAAACAAATGTCCCTCAGGCAAGCTAAGAAGGATAATAAATTATCTCTAAAATACTATGGTCCTTACAAGTGTTTCAAAATATTGATACTATGGCATACAAATTGGAGCTTCCTTCTTCTTCGTGAGTGCATCCAATTTTTCATGTTTCATGCTTAAAGAAGGTTATAGGTGACAAAATTCTAGTTCAAACAATATTTCCAAAACTTGATGAGGAAGGAAAAATAATATTGGAACCTGAAACAGTCACGGAAACAAGAACTCGACAACTACGAAATCGATCAATTTCAGAGTATCTCATCAAGTGGAAGAACTTACCCACTAAAGATTCTACATGGGAGGATGAGAATTTTATACAGAAGCATCCAGAGCTACTCAATCGTTGAGGACAACACTTTTTTGAAGAAGAGGGGCATGTTAGGTCCCCATATTACTAGTGTAGTCCCTTATTGTTATTAGTGTAGCCCCCTTATTGTTAATGTTGTACCCCTATAACCCCCATATTGTTATTATTGTTCCCTTACAGTATTATTGTTAGGTCGGCTAGGATTATATTGTGACCCCATGGAATCCTATATATAGAGGGAGGTTTTTTCATTTGTATCATCCAATAATTGTTTATTTATGTCATGTATTGGAGGTTTCCCCCTAGAAGTGGCTAATTTCTAAGGCGTTGATCTCTCTTTTCTTCTATTTTTGGAGCTCGTTTCATAACAGTTTTTTGGTACCAAATCCAAAGGCTTCCTCTAGGCCATGATGTTAAATGGGATCACTCAACCTATATAGAAAGTAATATAAGCCTAATGCTGAAAGACACCTACTCAACTCTATGGTTGAGTAATTTTGGAGCTCTAGGACAACTCTTCCTAATCCTAGTCAACATACCTGACTCAAGAAGAATGTTTGTCCTCTGCCGAACCATTCTCCTTAATCATAGTCAACATAATTGACCTAGGGAGAACGTATGCCCCCGATGCTATCACATCAATGCTCCCTCTCACTAAGTGATGTACTCCAAGTTTGTACTCAAAGTATACAAACTTCATCTTGGGATAGATGATTTGTTAGCATCTTGCTTGTCTATAGAATAGTATTAGAGCCACACCACATCCTTTGTATCATGTCATGGTACTAGATCTCACTATGCTTTGAATTTTAATCATGGCCATCATGTGCACTTGATCAAACAATCCTGCAAGTAGTTTCTAAATCCATATTTCTTCTCAACCTGCCAACCAAGCTGCAATACACTTGACCTCTACAATATTGAGTGTGACAAATACTTTCTTCTTACTCATCTAAGAAATCATAATGGAGCCCAAACTGAATAAATATTCTGATGAATTCATTTTTTTTTGTCACTCTCTCTCAAATCTGAATCTGTGTTCCTGCATTTTTGCTTCACTGTTTGAGACATATCTAAAACCATAACTAGTAGTGCCATAACACTACAACAAAATGGACAATTTTCACCAAATTTAGCACCATATTTTAGTGCATTTTTTTCCCAATTGGGATAAGCAGCTTGGCGCTAAATTTGGATCTATTGTGCATTTTTTAAAGCATCCTTTTTTGCACCAAATTTTGCATCTTTTTTTACGCAAAATTTTGCATCATATTTTGCACCAAGATTTGCATTTGGTTTTACATGTTTTGCTTCTAGTTTTGTGCCATTTTTTACATAATTTTTTGCTTCCTTTTTTGTGTCATTCTTTGCTTCTAGTTTTGTGTCGTCATTTGCATCGAGTTTTACACCATCTTTTGCATATGATTTAGTGCATTTTTTGCATCTAATTTGTGCCAGTTTTTGCATCTACTCTTATGCCATTTTTTGCTTCTAATTTTGTACCTATTTTTATATCTATTTTTGCACCAAATTTTGTGCCTTTTTTTGCATCCAATTTTTCACCATATGTTGGACCTGATTTAGTGCCAATTTTTTCATCTTTTTTTGCACCATTTTTTTGCATCCACTTTTGTGTATGATTTGTCTCCCTTTTTTGCATCCTACTCTGCACCATATATTGCATATAATTTTGCATCATTTGTTGCATCCAATTTAGCATCGTTTTTTACACCATTTCTTGCATCCAATTTTGCATCCTTTTGAGCACCCAAATCTACATCTAAATTTGCATCCTATGTTCAGCCATGTGTTGCATTCACCTTTGTATCTTGTTTTTTGTCTAATGTTACATTCAATTTTGAGCCATTTTTTACGACTACTTTTTTAGTTGTTTTTGCACCAAGCTTTGCATCATTTTTTGCACCTCATTTTTCATCCAATGTTGCATCTCAATTTTCATCCAAATTTGAGCCATTTTTATGCCCATTTTTGCACCATTTTTTCAACTTTTGTGTCTAAATTTGCACCATTTTTTATGTCCAATTTTGGTGTCTATTTTTGCATCCTTTTTGTCATCCAAATTTGTATCATTTTTTCTGCCACATTTTGTGTCCACATTTGCATCTCATTTTGCACCTAGGTTTGAGTTTGAATTTGCATCTAGTTGTGCATCATTTTTGGCATCCAGTATGGAATCCTTGGTTTCACCCATTTTTTAATCCCATTTCGCATCTTGTTTTATTATTTTCTTACATCATTTTTTCTTCCTTTTTTGCGCCCAATTTTGCATCCCAATTTTACACCATTCTTTGCATCCTCATTTTGGTGTCCATTTATGCATCCTTGTTTGTGCCTAGTTTGGTTTCCTTTTTTATGCCCTATTTTGTTCCCTTATTTGTGTCTAGTGTTGCAACCTTTTTTACTTCTACTTTAAAACCATTTTTGTGTCATTGTTTGCATCTTGTTTTGATGGATATTTTAACATCTAATTCTACTCCCAGTTTTTCATCCATGGTTACATCCACTTTTGGCTTCTTGTAGAAAGTGTACTTTCATTTCCATTTATAACCCCCTTTCTGAGTCCATTTTACTAATTTCAATTAGATAGTGAAATATATTACAGTTTCTAAATATCATTCAGGAATATTAATTTTTGTAAATAAATTTAAGGAAAATTGACAACATTCATCCATAAAATAAAAGTATCTTCATTTATAACAATTCTCCATCAAAAAATCATTGAAAATTTTCAATATACATATATGAATACAAAATCAAAACGTATTGCAGATATCATTCTTCCAAGATAAATTCACAACATTACATCAAAAAATAGTAATATCATCATACATAATGATTCTCCATCAAAAAGCTTTGAAAATTTTCAGCACATATATAAAGTAACAAGATTATACTAATAATATCATCATAATATTTAATCAAATCAACTAAGATTCAAATGTGTGAATTATCATATCAAAATCTTTCGTGAATATCATTATTCTAAGGTAAATTCACAACATCCATCCAAATATAGTAATATCATCATACATAATAATTCTCCATCAAAATAATGTTGATAATTTTCAATATATACAAAAATTAACAAGATAATAATGAGAATATAATCATCATATTTAATCAAATCAACTAAAAATCAACGTATAATTACCAATCAAAATGTTTCATAGATATCATTATTCTAAGGTAAATTCACAACATCCATAAAAATTAGGAATCTCGGCAAACACAATAATTATTTATAAAAAAATGTTAACAATTTTCAACATATTCATAAGGTAACAATATAGTACCGATAGTATCATCATCATTATTCAAATAAACTAAAAGTAAAATGTATGATTACTATATTAATACATCCCAACTAAATATAAACATAATGCATGGTTAGCTAGCACCACGAAGATCATAATCAAGATCATCCTCATGATCATTGCCATGATCATCATCTCGACCATCCTAATAGCCTTGTCCACATCATCATGGTCATTTCCACCACCATCCTCATCATGATCATCTTTGATATCTGATGTAAGCTCAACATAGTCTGCATCATCATCTTTGCGGTCATTATGTGAAACATTCTAGAAAAAAAAATCAATATTACATGTTAGTATTAATTCCATATTACATTGCATATTTTTGTTACAATGCTAACCATAAAATGAGGTAGGACATAATAACATTTAATAGTAAAAAAGAAAAGAAAATGAAAATATTGTTTAAGATATATTGGAGATACAAATAAGATATCACTTGTAACTCACATCAAGTAGTAGAATTAATTTTAAATGCATATGAAGTAGGTACCCAATTGTTCTTCACATTCTATTGTGAATATTTCTTATGATTTCCATGCACGATTGGTAAATTAAGAGTTACTAGAAGCTTTAGTTCAAATTAGAATTGTAATTCGAATTAGAAATATAAGAAATTTTAACAAAAAAAGAATGTCTCGTGAAAAATTAAATTGTTTTTAATGAAAAATAAGTCACATACAATATGAATGTCACATGAAATATTGAGTTATTTTAATGCATGTACTTTTCACTATGATATAACGGATCCTAATGTTCATTCAAGAACAAATTCCCGCAAATAATTACTTCATTTTATCCATTTTCATACTAAATCCATTATACCTAGTGATGACAATGATTTCATTCTATTTGTTTTGAGCTCCTTAAATTATAATGTAAAAGAGAAATAAAATCTCGATTTCAATTTATCTCTAAATCCAATTTATTTTTAACTTCCTAAACCATAAATTTTTTAAAAATATTTTGATATTATTATGATTTTATTACTAAATACAATGTATGTAGTGATCTAAGCAAGGGGGGTTTCGACCATACTAGGTTTAGGTGGAGTGAAGGGTAATTTAAGGTGGGAGTTCTACAAAACTTGCTTTGGAAGGAAAAATATCCCTTGTCTTCTAGTGGTGGTTAGGATTCAAAAACATGGAAACGGAGTTTGAAAGGTGTCAACAAGAATTAAAAATGCTCAAATTCATTACCTCTAGGGAGTGGGTTCATATTATGTCTTAGATTATTGCGGTTTAGTTAAAAATTGGGTAAGATGGAATTTTTAGAATTGCAATATGAACAAGAATGTTAAAAAAAATGGTTTCTAGAGCTATTGGGTTTGTTAGCACTAGAAAAAATTAGTAATTTTTTTTTTTTAGTTAAAAAATTAAATTTTAACAATCTAAAAAAATGATTTCTAGAGTTATCAGGTTTGTGAGCACTAGAACAAAAGTTTGGTAAAACTTTTTGATTTTGTTTAAAAGGTAAATTTTATTTCTATAGTTCCATATCATGAAACCAAGTTCCAATATCGAACTCCATTTCCAACTCACGGCACCAAGTTCCAACAGCAAACCCCAAGATATGATATAAATCTCTGAAGTACTAGTATGTGGCTAGGAACACAACTGTAACTGATAACAGAAAGGGTAGACAATGAGACCTCTAGCTTATTTTTGACATTTTTGGCTCTATGGGCATAATACAAAGTGCTGAGAGTTTCTTCAACATAATGGAAAGATGGCGAAACATTTGTTATTATGAAAGTCTTTGTCCTCCCACCCAACTAATGATGTAACAATCTTGTAACTTTACTATCTCTGCACCATTTTTCAAAGTTACATACGAAATTATAGTCTAATTTCATTCTCATTTACACTAAGGGTCAAACTACTTAAATGCCACAAAAAAAACTAACCCAAATATACCTATAAGGAAAATGTCTAAGATTCTTAGCAAGATCAGTAATAACACAACCTAATATTAGTGTGGTTTTGTTGATATCCCCTACCCCCCTTGCATGACCCTGCATAATTCATTAAATAAATTACAATTTATTTTTTGTATTTAGTCCCTCCCAGGATGTATGCAGTGTCCAATAAATATCTCACACATAATCTAGTTAAGTTCTTAATATTCAATTTTAGTTTTTCATTTTGTGTAGGTATAAATATTTGACCACTATATTCCAACCTTGAAAACCATAATATATTATATGAAATTCCAATTAATATACTAAGTAAAAATAAAAAACTTGAACTTTACCATCTACTAAAGTTGGATAGTTTGAATGACCTCACCTCCCTAGCCCCTAACCAGGATATGTTTCTTGAACCAACAAGATCAACCAAATTAAGCTTTCTGCATTTAATCAACTATTCTCCTTCTTGTGTCGCTTCTTTGATATGAATTGTTAAAGAAAATAATGGATGTAAGTGAATGTAAAGCAAAAAAAAAAATTCAAAACTAGAAGTTCGAAATAATCCCATATATGATGAGAAGAAACAACGTGGAGAGGATTTACTTTACCTATATTTCTTGTTGAGAAGTGTTTTTGTTGTTCGTCGCTTAGCAGAGCCTCTTTACAGTGAAGTAAATATTTCATTCGCCCTGGTAACTATTTCTTCCTCAAGGCCTCATACAAGTACCCCACCTTTTTCATCCTCCATCAGTGCTAAGGGATTTCGTTTTTTACCATCTAACATAACCTTAGATATCTCATTAAGTGCAAGAAATTCAGTGATTTATTCAGTGTAAAACTCCAAGAAGGTGACATTGTATTCAACATTTTAGATTTCTAAGGTGTCAAATATTTGCTCAACAACCTTTGGAATCACACTAGCATTGGATGGAAGCTCCCCATTCCATGTACTCTACAAGTGAAATGGGTTCAATGATTATACCTCCATCATCAAGTTTCCATGTAAGGACAATATATTGCTAGATATTAAAATACCAAGATTTTATAGTTGATGACAACAAAAAATTAAGCGTAATTTAATAAGTTCCCCTTGAGGATGTTGTGCTAGAAAACCAATAATATTATTTAGTCGTGATTTCAAACAAGTCTTTGTAGTGAAAATTATAAATTTGGAAATAGCAATGTAGCAATTTTTTCATACAATTTAATGTAGCCTTGGGAATTATTAAAAAACAATCTTCACAAAAAACATCAAACTTACTATTGACAATTTTCCTTCACCTTCCATGGTGTAAGTTTTTCCTATGCCAATTTGGCCATAAGGAAATAATTTTGCAATTGGAACCTTATAATACTTCATTTACTATTGAAATGTCAACTTGATCATAGAGATCCTTCTACAGTGTAGATGGACCAAATACCTACAATTTATGATACTTTCATGTAGCTACATTTGCAGAGACAAATATAAAGTAATATTTACATGACTTAACGACAGACTTTATAGTACATCCAAAATATTCAACAAAAAATGGGATGAATATGCTGCAATATTAATTTTAGTAGAATATTCACTTTTTTCATTTGTTACTTATTAAAGATCTATGAAAATATTAATTGGAAAGCAAAGTAGGAATTTTCCATTTTTAGTAGGAAAGTAGGTCAAGGACATAAACTACATAACAAACAAATTCTTACTTATAGAAACAAAGTAATACATGTAGGTAATAAAATTAACATGCAATATTTAAAACAAGAATACTATGTGTACTTAATCAAATGCAATACACAAAATCTACACATAGATGGATTACAGAACATTTTTGAATTGAAATGTTCAACACATGTTAATAGTGCCTTCTTAGGATCAACAAAAAGTTGTAAGTACTATAAAACAATAAATCTAACTCTTACTAGTAACTAAAACATATGAAAATGAAAATTATAACAAGTACAACATATTTGAAATTCAAATCATGTCAAATTTTTATTCCTATGAATATAGGAAATACTAGAAGTTTTGAATCCTAATCTAATCATTTACTTCTCTCCCCTAAACTAAATGATTAGTAATAGAAACCTTGAATCTCTTTAAAGAGGAATTTAGGGTTGTACACTAAAAATAACCTAACCCTAAGAACCTAGGTTAGAATTCCCAGTATGCCTGCATACATACGTGAGCTTCCCTTCCAAAGAAATGTGCCTAGACTGGAGTAGCCTACACATGCACCTCACCTTCACCCTCTCCTTGGGATCAACAACCTACCTCTCTAAAACATATTTAAATCTATTTTTGTCAAATTGAAAAATTAAATCACAAATAGGGAAACAACCCAGAAAGAGAACTTAACTAAAATAGAAAAATGAATTGAACTGGAATTTTCTAAATCTAAAAGAACAATGAATTGAAGGTGGAAAAACTGGAAATAAACTAACACTGAAGCATACATGTGCCCTCTACTCCCCTACTTAACTATGCCTCCCTCACACTCTATTTCACACATGACCCTAATTATAATATTGTATAGATTTTTTATTGTACTAACTTATTGTTATGAAAACCCAATTATCATACACAATCACAAGTGCATGTTGAACAGAAAAGTGTGTCTAGGAAAAAAAATCTAACACTCCCTCTTATCAAAAAAAATATTCTCTTCCAAACATAAGATTCTCTTACTACATCACAAACTATTGAGTCTCAAAATTGTCTTCCATATTCATACATATTTCCATTATTTCATAACCATTCAGCTCCCATAACTATCTAGCCTAAAAGCCTACATCAAGTAACCATTTTCATAAATATATGGGTTAGGATCCTTGTTTTCAAAATTTATTTATTTTATGTATTTAAAGTGAATTTATGATTAGAAACTAGAAAATTAACATAGTTTCATATATATATATGTGTGTGTTATGAGTTTTGTGACATGTGTAGCCCTATTTTGGAGATTCTAGAAGGGTCTTACTTGGCCTCCCAAGATAAAATTCGAATTTCAACTCAAGAGGTGGACCATATTCCAAGGAGAAAGATCATGGATATCATTATGTGTCATAGGATTTGTATCTAGAATTTAGGGATAAGTTGAGACAAGTATGGATCTAGTAGATATTTAAGGGATCTACATTTATTGAGTAGATATCCCTAATTTTTGTATAAATAGGGGAAGCTTTCTCCTATCATGTTATGTGTAAAGTTGGATTTATGCTCAAGCTTTGAATAAAGAACTAGATTGTGGCACCTTACTCATGAGAGTTCTTTCACTTTGACTTGGTTTTGCTTACATATGGAGCCTCTCAACTTACCATCCCTCATACTCTTAGATCAGCCATCTAAAATGTGTGAGATTTATTTTCTTTCATAGATTAAAATTTATTTTCTTTCATAGATTAAGATTTCTTGCTTTCCTAGATTAAATTTTCAATTAAATGTATAATGAAATGCTTGTAAAAATCATATCAAGAAGATGACTTTTTCATTCTTCCAAAATTGGATGATTGGGTGTTTAGTCATACAGTAGTTGAGTTTCCTTTACATGCTTTGAAATGCTTTCTTAGATTAAATTTCTAGTTGACTGTGTAAATTTGTGCTCACTAAATCATCTCAAGAAAGTAGTTTCTATCATTTTCCAAATGGATTGGATTTGGGCATAGAGATATACAACAACGTTTTTTACTTGTCTTTGATTTCAATACAACACTTAGATTAAATTTCTAGTTGAATGTGTAAATTTGTGCTCACTAAATCATATCAAGAAAGTGGTTTCTATCATTTTCCAATTGCATTGGATTTGGGCATAGAGATATACAACAACGCTTTTTACTTGTCCTTGATTTCAATACAACGATCCTAGATTAGAATTCAATTATGGAAATAGATTAAATTTTAATTCTTGAATATATAATATATTTCCAAGTTAATGTAGGAATTGTGTGATTAGATTAGTTTTTAGTTTTTGATAAAGTGATCCCTAGCATATATTGTGCACGTTGTCTCACAAGTCCTATGGATACCGGATTGATAATCTATGTTAGTAATCTAATGCAAATTATTTTACTCAACATTTTGGCACCATTGCCGGGGAGGCATACATAGGGATCAACCTTAGAATTTCTTCTTCTTTTTTCCAATTTTTGTTTTACTTCAAATTTTTAAATTACAATTCCATTTTTTTTTTAATTTCAATTTTTTTTAAATCATGCAATTTTTCAACTTAAGTTTTTGTGCAATTTCATTTTTATTTTATTTTATTTTTAAGCATTTTCATTCAATTTTATTTGCATTTGCATTTAGAAATAAAATAAAACATGCACAAATCAAAAACCCCTATTCACAAAAAAATAAAAAATAAAAACACAATAAAAATCCAATTACAACAACAAATTTTCATGATCATATCCATACGAGTTTACTCATGATTTTGTTGTGTAAATGGATGCATTGGAAATTCTCTTATACTTAAGTGAATGTTCCATTTCTTTAGTAGAATAGGATTAACAAATAAAAATAAGTTTTTGTAATTTTTAGGATAAAATTGATGTTTTGTGGTGCAGTAAGAACCACCCATTTACTAACCCTTGGGAGGAAATATTTGCAATAAAACAAATGATAGATAACAAGGAGCACAAGAAAATATCACGAGCGATAATTTAAGGTATGAGATCGATCCTTTTCATTTTATTTTTGAAAAAAAAAAAGGAATCAACTGATAAAATCTTGAATTTGCTAACAAAATAAAAATCTCGAGTATACTCTCCTCCTGTGCTTTGTGTGACCTGGAGGATTAGAAAAATAAATTTTTTTGTTAGTATATCATAAAATCTAAAAAAATATTTAGCTACTAAATGCAATTCTGCAGCTAACTTATGTTTTCATCATTTGATTTGATTTTTCAATAAATTTTAGAATTAAAAAAATATATATAAAAATATAAAAAAATATAAAAAATAAAAATTTCAAATTCCGTTTTCTTTATTAATAAATTCTTTTTAATAAAGAAATTAAAAAAAATAAAATTAAATGGCACTCCGTATCCGTTTGTCACTGTAGATGAAAAGACATGTTCTTGTTTTTCTACGACTTATACCACTACTTCCACTCAACATGATAAAATTATCTGTTGTCTATTGGCTTGGGTCAGTACATAGAATTCTTGTCCTCAATGAAGTCATTGTAGGTTTCGTGACAAATGAAAACCAAAGAAATTCAAGAATTTGGTCGTGACAAAGGAAACACACTCCACCCAAAGCAAAAGAAAGGCCGAAGCCAATTTGAGAAAAGAAGCGATGAACAAAGAAACTATCCATGAATGAACTACATCGTAAGCCATTGCAAATTCTAAACTGGGTCATGTCTTTCTCTCTGGGATGGAGACTACCAGATAGCCATGTTTTAATTTTTTTTACCACACGCACGAAAATTCTTCACTTCAACACTTCACATATTTTTCATATTCATTTTCAAGTTATGAAATGTTTATGGCTCATTATGTTTTGTTACATTTATGAAGTGATGATTCAATATTTTTTTTTGAAATTATATGGTATGTTTATATATATAATAAAAAAATTTAAGTAGGGTATTTGCTCATTTTTTTTTGGAGAAGGTACTGAATTTAAAAATTATCTGATTACATGCATAGCTGTTTATATTTAACTTTTTAAGATTTTTAACTACAGAAATTGCACAATTCTGCAGCTAAACATCAATTCTGCAGCTGAGAAACCTCACTATTTCACTCAAATTTCAAATCAGCCCTACTTTCTCATCCGACATTAGATTTCGACGATTCAAGCGTCATTGGAAAGATCTCGATGATATCTACATAATGAGAAAGATATTATCAGAGTTTGAAACAACAAAAAATTAAGAAATTGATGAAAATACACAACAGATAACTTGAGGCACTAGTTTCAAAAAATGTATAAATTCTTTTGGTTTTCCTTCGTGAACTTCTTTTATTAGTACCAATTCTCAGTTTTTCGTGTAAATGTCATAATCAGGGAGATTGATCACCTCTTTCTTTTGATAGCCTTACATTCCATTACAGAAGAAGTAATAGTTTTATTTTTTAGGTTCCAGGAGGAAGGACAGATGACCATAAGCGAACAGTGTCTATCTCATAGACCAAATTTATTTCATAAGAAAAAATTAGTGCAACAACAGAAATGAAACATCAATGCATAAGCATATGCTAATGCAGAACGTATCTAGCACTTACAAGCCTTTCAGATGCCAGTGTCTCCATTTCATCCATGCTTCCTCAGTCGATAAAACATTCACCTCATTTTCCTTTACATTCTCCATTGCATTTCTACTTAGGCATTCAATAAAATCCTCGTCTCATTTTCCTTCACTACTCATTTTTTTTCATAGTCATTATATTTTCTTGCCTTTCTTTTACTAACCTATAACCTAGCAATAAAACCATTCATCTCCTCTACAAAGCTAATTCATTCCATTTCCATTTCCATTTTCTCAAATAAACCTTGATCCATTGAAAATTTTTTGAGTCCTTCAAAAAATATTCTTTCTTGCTCGCGTTAGATGATGGAGGATTCCTTAAGGCCTCCCTTCTAACAAGTCTTGGCCTTCACTATTTTTTACTTGTCCTTTGTGTCCTTATTTTTACCTTGCTCACGTTAGATGATGGAGGATTCCTTAAGGCCTCCCTTCTAACAAGTCTTGGCCTTCTCTCTTTTCACTTCACTATTTTTACCTTGTCCTTTGTGTCCTTCTTTCACTCTTCATTCTTCATAGTGTCCTAAATATGGATCCCTGCTGGGATTAAAAATTTCGACCATTGTTTTATCACACTGTGGAAAATCCAGAAACTTCATTAATCGATAACCACAGAAGCTTGAAATCCAAAAGTTTTGGCCTATCGACATCAGCACATTATCTAGGTCCAATACTAGAGTCCTTATTAGTACCTTGAGGCTTGTATGCATTAATGACAAGTTCTCTCATTGACAATCATGGGAATACATCAATGTCCCTTGATCGTTAGATCTTGGAAGTGTCTCGACATCAACACATCTAATCACACTTCGCAAGATGTACTTAGGTACCTTGGCACTCATTGACATTAATGGTGAGTTTTCTTCACATTGGTTAATGAAATTAATCAATGGTCGGTAATCCAATGACCTCTCTTCATGCTCGACATCAACACATTTATTTGCATGACTAGAATTGTACCATCGGATTTTGTAATGATTGAAGACTACATCATTTCAGCAGTTTGCAGCAGGAATCAATTTGTATCAGCAGCAATAAAATTCCCAATCTTGTCATAAAAAAAAAAAAAGATAACAAAGAAGCTAATAAAATTCATTTGTTTACATAATTCATGATCCAATAGCATCAACAACCAATCTTCAATATACACAACTCACCCACATTTAAGGTAAGTGAAGGTATGTGGTTTTCTAATTTTTAGTCATGTAATTCCTTAAAATGTTAAAATTGTAACTTTGGAAAAATTCCTCTCTCCCTTTTTCACATTTTCATATCTTTAGATGGGGGGAAGGGACATCATTGCATATTCACATGTCATAACTATCACACATTTTCATTTCATTCCAACCCGCATATACTTCCCAACCAACTATTGTCATAGTATGATTCCAAAATATTATATGCTTTGCAAATTATCAATTCATTGATGAGTTATTATAGTATTTGATTCTAAATGTTTTCATGAATTTTGATGTGACAAATAACATAAAGCATTTTTACACAAGAACCATTGCTCAAAAATAGATTTTCACACAAGAACCAACTAAAAAAATAAAAATAAAGAAAAAATAAATAAATAAATAAAAACATTGTTGCAATCAAATGTATTATACTTTTCCAGAAGAAAATACCATGAAGCAAAGTTTGGAAAGAATCTATACAAGTCAAAAATCATGAAATATCAACTCATGGACAAATGAATCAATGCAATATTTGGATGAGGACATGCAACAACTTCAGTTGGAGGGTATGTTGAGTCTCAAAATTGTCTTCAATATTCATACATATTTCCATTATTTCATAGCCATTCAGCTTTCATTTCATAACTATTTAGCCTAAAACCCTACATCAAGTAACCATTTTCATAAATATATGGGTTAGGATCCTTGTTTTCCAAAGTTATTTATTTTATGTATTTAAAGTGAATTTATGATTAAAAACTAGAAAATTAACATAGTTTCATATATCTATATATGTGTTGTGAGTTTTGTGACATGTGTAGGCCTATTTTGAAGATTATAGAAGGGTCTTACTTGGCCTCCCAAGATCAAATTCGAATTTCAACTCAAGAGGTGGACCATATTCCAGGGAGAAAGATCATGGAGATCTTGATGTGTCATAGGATTTGTTCTAGAATTTAGGGATAAGTTGAGACAAGTATGGATCTAGTAGATATTTAAGGGATCTACATTTATTGAGTAGATATCCCTAATTTTTGTATATAAGGGAAGCTTTCTCCTATCATGTTATGTGTAAAGTTCAAGTTATGATCAAGCTTTGAATAAAGAATTAGATTTTGGCACCTTACTCATGAGTGTTCTTTCACTTTGACTTGGTTTTGCTTACATATGGAGCCTCTCGACTTACCATCTCTCATACTTTTGGATAGGCCATCTACAACGTGTGAGATTTATTTGCTTTCATATATAGATTAAAATTTATTTTATTTCATAGATTAAGATTTATTTTCTTTCCTAGATTAAATTTTCAATTAAATGTATAATGAAATGCATGTAAAGATCACATCAAGAAGATGACTTTGTCATTCTTCCAAAATTGGATGATTGAGTATTTAGTCATACAATAGTTGAGTTTCCTTTACACGCTTTGAAATGCTTTCTTAGATTAAATTTCCAATTAACTGTGTAAATTTGTGCTCACTAAATCATCTCAAGAAAGTGGTTTCTATCATTTTCCAATTGGATTGGATTTGGACATAGAGATATACAACAACGCTTTTTACTTGTCTTTTATTTCAATACAACACTTAGATTAAATTTCCAATTGAATGTGTAAATTTGTGCTCAGTAAATCATCTCAAGAAAGTGGTTTCTATCATTTTCCAATTGGATTGGATTTGGGAATAGAAATATACAACAACACTTTTTACTTGTCCTTGATTTCAATATAGCGATCCTAGATTAGAATTAAATTATGCAAATAGATTAAATTTTAGTTCCTGAATATAGAATAGATTTCCAAAATATGTAGGAATGGTGTGATTAGATTAGTTTTTAGCTTTTGATAAACTGATCCCTAGAATATATTGTGCATGTATGTCTCACAAGTCCTACGGATACCATATTGATAATTTATGTTAGTAATCTAATGCAAATTATTTTACTCAACACAGACCTCCCCCCCATTTGGGCTTGATCAAATTGTTGACTTCCTATAAACCTAAAGAAACATGAAACTAGATCATTTTTTCCTTCTATACTCTAAACACTCTTTGCAATCTTCAAGGTGAAAACCTTTGATACATGAAATACTCCATCAACAAATTGCTAACATCCTTTTCCCTTGATGTCAACTTCACTGATCAAAGTCTTCCCACACCAGAACATGAAATTTTCTAGATTTCCTACAATTATGAACTCATATGTATACATCACCAAAACAAGTTTATCAGATATATCAAATAAATAATTGGCATCTACACAAAATTTATAACATCCCAGTTTAAATACAAAAAGATTGATACCAAAATCCAAAACTAGTGATGCATGCATCAACCCGTCCAGGGAAACTCCCACTTTTTCATAAAATCCTTAAAGCATTGGAGTAAGAGTCTCATCAAAGTCAACTTCATATCCCTGAGAGATTCCTTTAGTAACAACCTTATCTTGGCATTATTCCATACTCCTATCAAATACAATCAAGGAATAAATCATTGATTCCACAAATAATTCTGTAATTGTCTCCTCGAGGCTAAAGGAATTCTCCTCTATCATAGCATTGTACCATACTTTTTCAACTAGATCTATGAATAGGATGCAAAGGAAAAATTTTTACTTTCTTGGATGTTGTCTTGATTGGTAACTTGATGACCGTAAAACTTAACCAAATACTATAAATATATCATGCAAGAAACTAAAAGCAATCTCTTCATTAAATCAGGAACATACAAATAAAAATTAACTCAAACATCAATTTAAGTCATCTAAAAATATGCAGAGGCCAATCCCTTAACAAGATATGTGGCATACTCCACATGCATTCCTCCCACAAGCCATATGTATCAAAGCTCCATTTCACACATTCCACCCTACACCAAAAACTATGTTTCATGTACATGACACCATAGAGAAGGTAGTATAAACCTTGGCAATCAACTCATTCAAACTTTAAGCAACTACAGTTCCATCTAAGTCACATGACACATGACATGGAAATATAAGTGTCCAACATGAGACACGATGACCTCAAATAAAACATACAAATCATATATATATATATATATATATATATATATATATATATATATATATATATATATATATATATATATATATATATATATATATATATATATATATATATATATATATATATATATATATATTCAAACTTTAAGCAACTACAGTTCCATCTAAGTCACATGACACATGACATGGAAATATAAGTGTCCAACATGAGACACGATGACCTCAAATAAAACATACAAATTATATATATATATATATATATATATATATATATATATATATATATATATATATATATATATATATATATATATATATATATATATATATATATATATGAGTATGTGGAATTCACTATTTTGTGAATTCCACATAAAAAAAATGAAATATAGGCAAAGATTCAATTTATTTTAGAATTTAGAAACTAAAAAATTTACTATTTTACATGACAATGATACAAATTCAATCATACAACTTTTTCTCCTAAGTCCATTCTCTTGGTAAACGATTTTTCCCAACATTTGAGGTTGTTGGAGGCCCACTTCTAGTATATGGAGCACTAGCAGACCCTGAAGAAATGAAGGAAGGGGTACAACATTGCTGGGGGGATTCCTCCATTTCCTTTAACATTTCTTAGCTGCCAACTTTCCCTTGATGATTCAATCATGATTTTTGTGAAATGAGGAAGATAATGGATTGTTGTAGGAAAAAATTGTAGATTGGTGGAAAAATCCACTTGCTCGGCACTTGGACTACATTAACAATAACCCTAAGTTTCACTCCAAAATGTCTCATGCATCCAACATGTTGAGTGAAATGAGATCAAGTGAATGGGAAAACATGTTTTTATGGGACATGGGACACTTTTACAAGGGAAGTGGTGATGGCACGTGGTGGAAACATGCCCTCATATATTAGTGTCCAACACATAAGATATGGGACACAATCCTTATTCGGAGATGTCTTGTTACTTAGACTTCCTACAAATTCCTGTTATTATTTCTTGGCCATCTTCTTCTCAAGACATTGAGATGCAAAGTTTCCCATCTATTCACACTAGAGACACTTGATATGACTCAATATTTCTTCCCTTAATATGATTCATCCTCCTTGATTTTATGATATTGGTTTCAAGTCCTCCTTTATTTACTCCTCTTTGGTATTTCATTCTCAAAACTATTTGTGAATTTTTATGGCATCAACTACTCCCCAATGAAAGACATCCCATAACTGTTCAAAGTCAATGAATTTTCCCTTCAAAAAATACCCTAAAAAAGTGGTTCCAAGTTGAACTAAATCCATTCAAAGTAATCTAAATTAGCTCATCATCTTTGATTTTGTCACGAACTACACCATGTTGGTCTCTCAACTCTACTGACTTTATAAAATAGCTTGCTACTGAAGTTTCTTGTTCCTTTTCTTCTTCCTCTTCACAATCTATGTAAAATAATTTCTTCTCATCACACTTATGACCTTTAGTGTATTCGCTATCACAATTGTAATGAAGCCCTTTTGCTTTTTTTCTTCCAACTGTCGTGGTGTCAACCTTGTAGGTTGTGGAAGGCTAGGAGTAGCAATACTTACAACTTTATAGTTGTGGGTGGTAGGCTTGCTTGTCGCCATAATTTTTCTTTCAATTTTTATTGCCAACCTGAATGCCTTCTCCAATTAATCAGGTTCTCAAAGGTGAACCTCATGTTGGATGTTATTCTTTAAATTACCTATGAAGACATCAAGCCTATGCTCCTTTGGAATATCATTTTCCCTTATATTCAATTTTTGGAAGTCCTCAATGTGCTCCACCACTGAACCCTTTTGTTTGAGATTTATCAATTGGCTAAAGAAGGTGTTTCTTTTTGTATCCTCATAAAGTGTTCTCATTTCCTCCGTAAACATTGACCAAGTGATAATTTTTTTACGAGAGCAAAGCCATTGATACCATACAATATGACTGGGTTATAAATATAAAGTTGCAATGGATACTATTTGTGTGTTTTTCACATTATGGAGACCAAAATATATCTCCGTTTGTAGTATCCATGTTACATGATCCTTTCCATAAAAATTCCTCATATCCATATTTGGAATATGGTGGGTCTTCAATCCAAAGTTGGAGTCTATGAAATCATTATTAACATTTAAGTTTTTCTCATCATGAGTTTCTTCTACCACCTTTTCACCATTAGAAATATTTTCTTGTAGCAACTTTGTCAAACCTTCCTTCAAACCTTCAAGTTTTTCTTCTATACCATCGATCTTAGCTTCCATGTCATTATTTAAACAATACATATTAGTTTCCATGTCTACTTTTAAAAAATCCATGTCACCTTTTAAACCATCCATGTCATCTTTTAGTTAATATTTGGTTTCTCTTTGTGAGAGAGAAATTTGTTGCACTTGGTCCCATAATTTTGATATATCATGTTGCAATTCTTCCTTTTCATGCATCATAGTAGAGATTTATGAGGACTTAATGGGTATGGAATTGTTTTTGGGAGGAACAATAGAACCCAATATCGATATCTATGCTTTAATATTCCCTTAAAATCACTTCAAACTGATTTTTCAAACATATGTTAGGAAATTAAAAAAAACACACACACACACCTTTTTCTTGCTTTTGAGGGGCTTGATATTGAACTTGATGTATATTTGTGATTTTGGATCCTCAAGATATGAACTTCGATCTTGTGGTATGCCTTTGGGTCTTCTTTCCAATTCTATAGGTCAGACCAAATTGGGATTCTTCAAGATAAATTTATTCCCAATCTCCCACGATGAGTTGAATATGGATTGGTTTAGTACATTGAAGTTGTAAGGGATGCCATGTGTCATTGTTTCAACATTCGGCTATAAAATTGATACACAAAAAATTTTAGCCCGTTCACTTTTAGCCACATTTTACAGAATTCAAATATGATGCCTAAAACGATGAATATTTTCCCTCATTCACCTGTTTGAGATGAAATTATGGAGCCTGCAAAACCCTAAATTCCTTAGATCATATCTCTAAAAATATAGCAAAACAAGATATGAAATTTTTACACGAGGTTCAACCATATTTCAAATATGCATGGTTTCAATTTGAGCTTCAGAAGCTTTGTAGAAAAAATATTTATAGCAAAAATTCCAAGATATCCCATTTGAAGAAGCGAAAAAGCGAAACCCTAGAGTCCAAATCTCTGATACCAAATGTTATGCAACCAACTCACAAAACAGAAGAAAAAATAGATCAACAACTTAGAAATCAACCTCTTTTAGGGGGAATCTCCTTTACATTACATAAATGAACAATTATGGGATGATTCAAATGAAAAAAATTCCTTTATATATATAGGAGTCCAAGGGGTCACAATATAATCAGAGCCGACATAACAATAATAATGTAAGGGCACAACAATAACAATAGTGGGCTTCTATGGGGCACAATAATAGAAATATGGGGACTACATGGTGTTACACAATATTTTTTCACCTTGTTAGCCATCAATAAATTTTTGTCATAGCAAATGATGGCTAAAACAGGTCTTTAGTCTTCAAGAAACAAATATCCTGCAAAATTTGTGACTTCTTGAAGCCTTCTGTTCCCTAATAGTGTTGTTCCCTAACTACTGTTCCCTTCAAAAAACCCACCAAAAAATCTGTTGTTCCCTTCAAAACTGTTTCCTAAACAGCCCCATTTTCAGCATTTCATTCACTCATTGTGGCCCTTGTTCATCCTCCATTTTCCTCTGAAAAAAGCTCCTTTTCTCTCTTTCATTTTTCCTTTCATCATCCTAAGAAACCTTCAAAATTACCTTACATTTCATAAAAAAATCCCCTCTTATAGCTATAAAACCCTTTGTTATGGTTTAAAACCTTTCCTTAGCTATTGGGACTTCAAAAAGCCATGAAAACCCACAAAAAATGCATAAAACCCTTTAAAAAACCCTTTTTCCACCCCTTTTAAGTCTTTAGGCCCTTGAGGGCTTAAATTTTTTCACCCTTTTATCACAAAACCAAGCGCTATAACCAAACGCTTAATTAATCAACGTTTCCTTTGCAAAATTCTTCCCTCCATGCGATAGGCACCCTTACCTTGGCCCCTAGTCACTTACTCCGCCATACACCTATGCTCCAGGGCTTATCTTAAGCCCTAGCCCTTTCCTTCTGCTCCCGGTCCCTTTCTCCTTCACAGGACCGCCTGTAAAGTGCTTCCCCTTACCTTTTATTTTTAACCCTATTCTCATTAGAAAGGTCTTTTTTCCGTTATATTTTCTCTGCCACAATTGTAATGACCCGCTTCAAATCCCAACCATTGATCTTTGAAAATCAACAGATATAACATCGTCCCTCCTACCCTTCATTCGCCCGAATCCTTCCATCCATTCATCCTACAACAAATCTCCGTCGTTGATTTGTTTCAATCCAACGGCTCCACTCAAAACCCGACATCAAACTACCTCTGGAGCCACCATCCATTACCCAGCTACTTACCCAATCATTCGCTGACACCTGGTTTCCACTTTCTCTCTGCCCGAGTAACTTTTTCATCACACTCATCCCTCCACCGTTGGAACTGCTCCACTTGATCCAACTGTGCGAATCGCGTATCTTTCAATTTCTCTGTCCAAAGTTTAACCAACAAAAATCACGAGGCACGTTTCGGTTGGATCGCATTTATATTGGAAAAATACAGATAAAATCAAGCACGAGTTTCATGAAGGAGAATGTGGGGGCCATCTCTACTGGAAATCAACTGCTAACAAAATCCTTAAAGCTGGCTATTACTGGCCCACCCTCTTTCAAGATGTCCATAAAATGATTATTGCCTGTCACAAATGCAAAATATTTGAAGGCAAAAGAAAGCTGCTTCCCTTACCTTTGCAACCAATCACTGTTGTAGCTCCTTTTCAACAGTGGGGTCTAGACTTCATTGGGAAAATCCATCCTCCCTCTAGGAATGCCATAGACTCAGTCATCATTTCATTCCTTGAAAACCATATATTATTCAGATTTGGTTGTCCTAGAAAGATCATAACTAATAATGCTACCGCATTTGGGTCTAAAAAGATGGTAGAATTCTGTCACAAGTATCATATAATATTGGGTCATTCCATAGCTCATTACCCTCAAGGGAATGGGCTGGAAAAATCCTCAAATAAGAGTTTGGTAAACATTATCAAAAAGTTGCTGGAAGATAACAAGAAATCATGGCACAATAAGCTAGTGCATGCTCTATGGGCAGACAGATTAACCATTCAAAAATCCATTGGAATGTCTCCCTACTAGCTAGTTTATGGAACTGATGCAATATTTCCAACCAGTTTAGGAGTGCCAGTAATGAAGCTAATCCAGGAAGTACAGTCTGAAGATGATGATGTAACAAGAAGAATAAACCAGACTATACATCTGCAACAAACCGGGGAGGAAGTATACATCAGAGCACAGGAACGACAAGAAAACATCAAGAAGTTGTTTGACAAAAGAACCAAGGCAAGTGATTTCAAGATTGGTGATAAAGTTTTGAAATGGGATTCGAGAAGAGAAGATAAGGGAAAACATGGAAAATTTGATAACTTATGTCAAGGCCCTTATCTTATGCAATCTTCTATTGGGAATAATGCGCATTTTCTGCAAGAATGGGATGGAGCTGAATACTTTGGAGGCCCTGTCAATGGCAGGGTTCTCAAACATTATTTCTGTTAACTAATAATTTTTAGTTTCAAAGCTCTGTTCATTATATATATCACTGCTTTCAATTCAAAAAAAAAGAAAAATACATAAACAATAGACAGAGAAAAAGAGGGCAGAAATAAAAGAGAAAGGTACAGCCCCATACCAAAAAGAGAAATTCTGAAAGTGTGCAAGCTTAAATGCCACTACCAAAAACAACATTGCTATTTCAGTCATACAACCTAACCATGACTAAAATAGATTTCAATTTTCTGCTGATAGGTTAGTGAAGAAAGATTTTCCAAAATGTTCAATCTTGGTTTATCAGTTTAATAAAATAGGATAGAAAAACAGAGGTTCAAACAAGCTCAAAACCTGAACCTATAAGTTTGATGAAGAATTGGTTCTAATATGCTCAAAATATGAATCAAGAAAATAAGAAGACAGCTCTAAAAGGACCAAAATCAGAGCTGCAAAAAATAATGAAGGATGCTTTTTGAATTTCCGATCTTAAGCCTTCACAATTTTGTTTCAAATTTCTGCAAAAATTCTATGTGCAGCTCGTTTTTATGCCATAGTCCCATAGCAAATTAGATTTCTTAAACCTGGTTTGGCTGTGTTTTAAATTTCTGTTTTAGAAAATAGAGAATAAGGTCTGCCAGACAGTCTAATCCTGGTGGATAGTAGCTTATGTAGAGAATTTATGAGTTCAACATTCTAATCTGAACTCATGGAAGAAATAAGGGTAGGCTTAGATTAGTTTTTCCTATTTTCAAAAGAATAAAATATTGATGTTTAAGGTCTGCAAGTCCAAATGCACCTTCTGAAGAAAAATGTTAGGAAGTAGGCTGTGTAGGTAGTTGTTTGGGAAATAAATCATTATGTTTGATGTAAGTACTTCTCATATTTTAAAAATAGCATGATCAAAGAAGAAGAAGGTTTTCAATGGATCAAGGCACAGGTGTGCATCCCAAAGATGAAATTCTGAAGTTCTTGACACCTCCAAGGAGCTGCCATCCCAAAGTGGAGCCATTGTTAGCCATCAATAAATTTTTGTCATAGAAAATGATCGATAAAGCAGGTATTTAGTCTTCAAGAAACAAATATCCTGAAAAATTGTTGACTTCTTGAAGCATGTTGTTCCCTAACAGTGTTGTTCCCTAACTACTGTTCCCTTCAAAAAACCCACCAAGAAATTTGTTGTTCCCTTCAAAACTGTTTCCTAAACAACCCCATTTTCATCATTTCATTCACTCATTGTGGCCCTTGTTCATCCTCCATTTTCCTCTGAAAAAAGCCCCTCTTCTCTCTTTCATTTTTCCTTTCATCATCCTAAAAAACCTTCAAAATTACCTTTCATTTCATAAAAAAATCCCCTCTTATAGCTATAAAACCCTTTGTTATGGTTTAAAACCTTTCCTTTAGCTATCGGGACTTCAAAAAGCCATGAAAACTCACAAAAAATGCAAAAAACCCTTTAAAAAACCCTTTTTCCGCCCCTTTTAAGTCTTTAGGTCCCTGAGAGCTTAATTTTTTTCACCCTTTTATCACAAAACCAAGCGCTATAACCAAACGCTTAATAATCCCGCATTTCCTTTGCAAAATTCTTCCCTCCATGCGATAGGCACGCTTACCCTAGCCCTTGGTCACTTACTCTGCCATAAAACTATGCTCTAGGGCTTATCTTAAGCCCCAGCCCTTTCCTTCCTCTCCCAATCCCTTTCTCCTTCACAGGACTACCTGTAAAGCGCTTTCCCTTACCTTTAATTTTTAACCCTATTCTCATTGAAAAGGTCTTTTATCCATTATATTTTCTCTGCCACAATTGTAATGACCCACTTCAAATCCCAACCATTGATATTTGAAAATCAACGGCTATAACATCATCCCTCCTACCCTTCATTTGCTCGAATCCTTCCATCCATCCATCCTACAACAAATCTCCGCCTTTGATTTGTTTCAATCCAATGGCTCCACTCAAAACCTGACATCAAACTACCTCTGCACCCACCATCCATTACCCAGTCACTTACCCAGTCATTTTTTGACACCTGGTTTCCGCTTTCTCTCCGCCCGAGCAACTTTTCCATCGCGCTCATCCCTCCACCGTTGGATCTGCTCTGCTTGATCCAATGGTGCGAATCGCATATCGCGTAATTTATCTGTCCAGAGTTTAACCAACAAAAATCACGCGATACCAGTAGTATTGCAATAGGCCACGTGGCACGTTTTAGTTGGATCACGTTCCCTCTGGGCAAAACCACTTACCGCCCGAGGGTCATGCGAAAACCACCGGTGGTTTTTTAGAAACCGCCGAGCCCTAATTTCGTGCCATTTATAGTTTTAAACCTGGATTTGGTAGGTTTTTACCATAAAACTCCTCTGCGCTTCTCCTCCGTATTTTCCTCTCTCTGCAAGCAGTTCTTCCGACCTCGCAGGTTTTTTATAACATGTTTTGTGTTTTTTTGCAGGTTTTTATGGTGGTTTTAAAAGTGGAATCCGTCACACAGCCCACAAAGGAAAAAGGCCGAGGATTGCCTCATTTGAAGCCCAAACAACAAATAAAAGGAGTCTTTTGGGCATAAACCTAGCTTTTTAATCAATTATTGGTTATATAAATCAAAACCCCACTGCGCCAGAGCCACCTGTCCATAAGAAAAGGGTTAGTGCATAAAGATTGAAGGGTAAAGAGCACGACCCCTCGGAGAAGGCCTACAAACAAAGAAAAGAGATGATTTTAAAAGTAAAAACAGTTAGCAAAGGGCCCAAGATAACTTAAGCATAAAGATAAGGGATAAAGCACCATTTGAAGGATTAAAAGAGTTAAACCCTGTTGTTTTAAGGATAAAACATAGTTTAAAAGTGGATACAGTCAGCAAAAAGATAGTTGAAAACCGAAGAAGAATAAAGAAGGCATGATCACATCCTTAAAACAAAAAATCACAGTTAAATCATTGTTTTAAAGGTATTGAGACAAATGGATCAGTGAAGGAGCCTCCAAATGCCACATCATAGAATCTATAACTCCTCAAAACTGCCACTTGCAAGCTAATTTCACCTCAAAAGACTACTAATTAATTGCACAGTCAGAGATATTTCTAAAGACAGCTCAGAATTAACTACCAACCTGCCAAAAGCACCCAAAGTCAACAAAAGTGACTAAAGGTGATGAAATTTAATGTAAGATTATTAAAATAGAGATGAACATTTGAAATCTTCTCCCTTAGGCCTCCCAAAGGTCGAGAAACCATTACTCTGTATTAATGGCACAAAGGACTCTTCTTTACACTTCACCTCCTCATTCTCCTATAAATACTTCTGTAGAAGACAGTATAGGAGTTGGTCTTTGAATACTCTTTAATTGTAAATAGCTTTTGAGGTTGCTGAAGCTCTGTATTGTAATAGAAGAATGAGAGGCTGAGATGAGAAGTTTGAAGCTGTAAAGACCCACTGGACTGGAAGATTGTAATTGGTTTGAACGTCAAATACAATAGTTGATTTATGGGATCCTGGTCTATGTCAATGGCAATGTGTTTCTCACTGTAATTGTTATTTTCTTTATGTTTTCATTCTGTCCACTTTTCCCTGATAAAGAATAGCAAATATAGATTAGCATTTACTTCTGAAAGTACCCTAAATCTCACTGATAAATCTTTATCCTTTATGTTTTCTTTTAAATGTGTTTTGAAGGTAATTCAATAGAGTATAACCAGTGAAGTGTTGGTAAGCCCATGTTCCCTGAGTACAATTTGAGATATTGTCTTTGAATGTTCTTGAAAAGTTTGCTTATTAAAGTTGAGCTAGAGAAGTTTATGGTTAGCCCTGCCCTCTAGTTTATCTCCAACAGTTGCTTTGAAAAGTTCCCTTAAGAGTATGTTGAAAGCAGGCTAGTTTAAAAGTACTTACCTGATCTTAGACTACTTTGTTGTTCATCATGAATGTTTTCCTTTGAGAATATGCTGAAAGCAGGCTAAGTTAAAAGTCTTTACTTGATCTTAAGCTATTCTTTGTTTTTAATGTTTTCTCTTGAAAGTATATCAAAATCAGGCTAGTTTAAAAGTACTTACCTGATCTTAGGTTACTTTTGTGTCTTTCCATTAAGCGCATGTCAAAAGAAGGCTAGTTTAGAAGTACTTACTTTATCTTAGGCTGCCCTTTGTTTTTCTTGTGTGTTTGTTTCTTTCACAACACTCTTACTATTTCATTCCGTAAAATCAACTTAAAGAGATCCTTTGACATAGATGACTTGCCCCATGGACCACTCTTGAACCTTGCTGCGCAATTAAATCCTATTATGACTCCATAGCCCAATGGATTGACATTGTTTCTTACTTATCCTATCAGCTGAACCATTTTTCAACCTACTCACAACTTTACCCTTGAAAATACTTCCTTCATTCTAATGATATTCATTCCAACCAAAACAAACAAACTTGTTCTTCATAACTAGCCTAATATCATATCATAAGCCCTAAAGATCATATCTTTGAAAACACATATATAGAGAGATCCCTCTCTCAATCTATGATGGCTAGATCCTCAGATTCCAAAGTGGTTTTGATGTAGGCTTTGCAACGTTTGTACTTGCCAATATTGCAAACTACAGAGACCTAACACACCCCGTTCACTTCCCATCCCTGATATTGAAGTGCCCTAAGATGAGAATTGGGCAGTATATCCATCATGGAGAATACATCAAGATATCCCTTGAAGACCAACATAAACATGCCTTGAATATTTTCTGAAGAAGCTTAGCTTAAAACCTAATTTTTGGGTTAGCGCTCTTTTCTAGTTGCCTACCCGTGTTGATGGCATGTTGCAACACTTCGAACTAGCACATCTAGTGCGCTTTTTGATAGGAAAAAGTTCCCTGAACCTCTTCTGGAAGTGTTTACTCAAATGGAGGAGAATTTCATTCATTAAAAGTTTCCATAACTGCAAGCGGGATATGGTTCGATGTAGATATGCTCAATCTCTCTCATTTGGAGCTCTTTATCTTATCATTAGGGGATTTTCCCTTGAGAAGTGGGCCTTCCTCCATCTTTTATGGGTCCCTAACTCCCTCTCCCTAACTATAAATTGAATCCCATCCTTCCATTACTGGTTGGTCTTGCCTAATCATTGATCCTTTGCATCCCTAAACTATGATTATGCTTGAATTTCCAATTGTGAGAAGGATTTCTTGAAGATCCTCGGTTTGGAAATGGACATCACTAAAGGGAGGCTTCCAACATCAAGGCCATATTTGTATGCTTACTTTTTTCTATAATTAATGATAAATCTGATGTTTCAATTTCCATATTTTTCTATATATCTATGCAAGTAGCCTAATACTCCTTGACCTATTAGGTAGTTTGTATTTGATGTATGCTATGTTTCTTGTCACATTTCTTATTGTCGTCTCTTGATTTCTTATAGGTATTTGAATGCCACTAGCAGCGAGGAGTGAGCCTGAAGAATCGTATAATCAAGGTCTCTACCAAAGGACTCGATGATAGCATCAGGAAGAGGTAGGTTCTTCTTCTTCTTCTTCCATTTTGAATTCAAACTAGGAAAGGGTTCATTAGTTGGTCTCGTACAATGCTAGACCCACTCAAGTGGTTTCTACCATGTTCGAAATCAATGCATATTATCACATGGTTAGATTTGTACAATGGGTTGATTGAGATAGAGATGAAGACCCTAGATCACATCTGTTAGTATCCATGTTGTGTGGAGTTATTGAGTATTCATGATTGTTCACATGATCCTATCCTATATGGATGGCTATGACCATACCCTGGATCCATTTCCATGATCTCTTTCAGACAGATGGTTGTGACCATGTTGTGTGTTCATGTGGTATTTGATGCTTATTTAGAGATATGTTATTAGGCATTTTTATATTAGAGATGTCACATATTGTATTATTCTTTATTTTCATGTCTCCTGGAAGTATTTCAAGTCATTTCCATGATTCGCAAATCATTTCATCCATCACTCCTTGTTCTTCCTTCATGTTTTAGGGGGAATTTATTACACAATAATTTTTCACTCCATTCACTTCCCATCCCTGATCCTGAAGTGCCATATGATGAAAAATTTGTAGTATATCCATCATGGAGAATATATCAAGATATCCCTTGAAGACCAAAAAAAATATTCCTTGAATATTTTCTGAAGAATCTCATCTTAAAACCTAAATTTCTGGGTCAGCGCATTTTGTTGGTTGCCTGCCCGTGCTGATGGCATGTTGCAACACTTTAACCTAGCATTGGCAGTGCACTTTTTGATAGGAAAAAGAGCACTGAACCTATTCTAATAGTGTTTCCTCAAATGGAGGAGAAGCTTTGTTCACTAGAAGTTTCTAGAAGGACGAGTTGGATATGGTTCGATGTAGAGATGCTCGAGCTCTCTCATTTGGAGCTCTTGATTTTATCATTAGGGGATTTTGCCTTAAGAAGTGTTCCTTCCTCATTCTTTTATGTATCCCTAACTCCATATCCTTACCTATAAATTGAATCCCATCCTTCCATTACTAATTGGTATTGCCTGATCATTGATATTTCTCATCCCTATACTGTGATTATGCATGAATTTCCACTTGGGATAAGGATTTCTTGAAGAGCCTCGGTTTGTACTTGGAAATCACCAAAGGGAGGTCTCCAACATGAAGGCAATGATTGTATGCTTCATTTTTTCTATATGTTTCATTTTCCATATTTTTCTAGATATCTATGTAAGTAGCCTAATACTCCTTGATATGTTAGGTAGTTTTTATTTGATGTATGATATGTATCTTGTCACATTTCTTGTTGTTGTCTCTTTATTTCTTACAGGTATTCTGATGCCACAAGTATCGAGGAGAGATCCTAAAGAATCGTAGAATAAAGGTCTTCACCAAAAGACTGGACAATAGCATCAGGACAAGGTAGGTTCTTCTTCTTCTTCTTCCATTTTGAATACAAACTAGGAAAGGGGTCATTAGTTGGTCTCATGTGTTTCTAGACCCACTCTAGGCATAGAGGGATCGCCTCTATCCACATAGGGGATTGTTTTCATAACACATGGTCAAAACAATAACAATAAGGGGGCTACACTAATAATAAAAATAAGGGGATACACTAGTGTTATAGGGACCAAAAAAATAGTTGTTTGTAACAATTATCATTAGCATCCCAACTTTCCCCTTATTTTGAAAAAAAATATATATTCTTGCAATATTCTTGTGATTAATGAAGGAATTATGAATTAAATTTTTAACTCATCCATGAGCATTCCACAAAACATAAATAGTTGGCTCGAAATAATTTCATGAGATTTCCACTTTTCAAAATGTTAACAATTTGTTGCCAATGTTGGAAATACTGAGAGGGGGGGGGGTGGTGAATCAGTATTCCTTTCAATTACAGCATTAGTTAACTTCAATTATTAGCAGTTTTTGTACAATGATAGAAGCAAAAAATAGGAACACAAATGCACATATATTTTAATATGGAAACCCACTTCGGGACAAAAACCACCTAATCCTTTTCTAATAATTCTTTAATATTCAACTCCAATTGAAAATAAAGCTCCAACTTCCTAGAATCTAGAAAATAATTCTTCTCCAGCTCCCACTGGATGGACGCTCCAATGCCTGAGATTCTTCAGTAGTCAGAAATTTGAATGGATGCCCCAACACCCAATGAGCTACAACTCACCTAGCACCACCCTACCACCCTGTAGAAGAATAAAAAGAAGAATGGACTCACAGGTACGAGGGGAAAATGGTCCACTTTACAATGATATAGAATGATGTAGAGAAAGATATATACTAGACCATAACCCCAAATTTGACACAACCACCTAATGATGATCCTAGACCTCCCAACACTGCCTCTTCAACTCTTGGCAGATAGACACTAGTACAATTTTTACAATAATGTATTTACAATGACTTAGTACAATGATACCTTTACAATGATTGTATGAAGTGCTGCCCACTTGAAGAATTCATAAGATGAAATTCTTGCTACTGCTATGCACCTTGGCTGTTGCTCTTTTCATGCTACACTCTGTTGCACCTTGCTTTGTTTTTCTACACTAGAAAGTCTGGTCCTTTGCAACCCTTGACAACACATGATCTAGCTTTTTCTTGCATTCTAGGAGCTCGATATTGAAACTAGCGTATCTCTGTTATTTCAGATCCAAAATATCTGATTTTTGGTCCTGTAGTATTTCTCTGACTCATATTTGCAATGCCATAGGTCTGACCCAATTTCGATTCTTCAAGAGAGATTTATACCCAATCTCTCACAATGCCATAATTATGGACTGTTTCAGAAGAGTGAACTTGTATGGCGTAAAACATGCCATTGTTTATTCATTTGGCTCTAAAATTGATAGATCAAAAACTAGAATCTGTGCACTATCTGTCAATTTTTACAGAATTCCAATCTGATACTCAGAGAGAGAGTTATGATGGTTTTACCAAGGTCACTTCTTTGAGATGAATTTCAGGAGCCTGTAAAACACTGACTTCCACAGATCATATCTCCGAAAATGTTGCACACCTTGACCTGAAATTTTCACAGCAGCTTCCTTAGGATTTTGGCTTCACCTCATAATAATTTCAGCTTCTAAACCTTCGTATAAAACAAGTTAGAGAAAAAATTTCACGATGACCTGTTTCAGATGGCGAAATCCCTTACATGAGGAGGATATGAGGATCACAATTTATATAAATGCTTAGGTTGAGAGGGACTTCAACAAGTGAACATGGGAGGGATTTTAGGAGCTTCAAAAATATTAATTATGAATTTTCAATGACCCATGCCCCAACCCCATGGGGTTTTATCCCACTAACTGGGCGTACAAACTTCAAACATGAATATCTCTTAAACCGTGAAGAATTACATGGCGTGCCATATATCAATGGAAACATCCCGACAAGTAGAAATAATAAAAAGCATTATTGACCCAGAATATATTAATTTGGTAGGTCAAATCCCATGCAATATTGGGTTAGCCCCTGGTGCTGCTTGGTTTGACATTAATGACAACCGCTGATCAACAATCTCCTCCTTTAGCATTGATGGCAACACATGTACTCCCCCTGCGATCATGACACCTCTTCCTACAAAATTCTCTCCCCCTTTGACATCAATGGCAAAGGGTAACTCACCGTGAAACACAACCATCCTGTGAACTTGTACACACTTCCACTCCCCCTAACACACAACCATGCTCTAGACCTTTACACACTTCCACTCCCCGTTTATATTTTGAATAAGGAAAATCTAATGAGAACTTGGGAGAATCCCAAGCTTCTGTCAAAGATATTCCAATGCTTCACGAGTACTCTCACGATCATCAAAACTTCCTGCCCAATCTGCATCTGTAAAGGAATGAATAATGAGAGTGTTACCCTTGGGATACCACAATCCATATCCTATTGTTCCCTTTAGATATCAAAGAATTCTTTTGATGGAAATAATATGTGATTTTTTTGGTGCTGCTTGGAATCTTGCTACTTGTCCAACTGCTTGCATAAAATCTAGCTGGGAGGCTATTACATATAGAAGACTACCAATCGTAGATATGTACAACCTTTGATCCACATCCTTAGATGAGTCGTCTATGCTTAATTTGTAACCTGTTACCATTGGAGTAAGGATGGGTTTGCAATATTCCATTTTAAATTTCTTGAGCATTTCCTTGATGTACTTGGCTTGACATATAAATATTCCTTTCTCTTGCTAAGATATTTGAAGCCCTAAGAGGTATGTCAGCTCACCAAGTAAAGACACCTTGAAATCAATTTTCACCTTTGTAGCAAACTTCTTACTTAGTCGATCATCATTGCTACCAAATATTATATCATCCTCTTTATCTATTAGAAATGCTTTAGTTGCTTCATCCAGAACATATATGTCATTTGGAGCTCGACTTACTGTAGCCACAATTTCACCATACATGCCTTTCCTGATTTCACATTTTTTGGAGTGGATTAGTATTGAGTGTCCTTGATCACACATTTTTCCAACACTGAGCAGATTGTGATTCATGTTTTCAAGCAATAGAACATTCTTGGCTAGAGCATCTTTTCTTCCGAGAGTGACAGTACCTGATCCTATAACATTTGAAGATCCATAATCTCCAAAGGACACGGTTCCATCCTTCTTCTCTTTCAGAGATACAAATTTATTTCTATCTCCAGTCATATGCATTGAGCAACCGCTATCAACATACCACACATATTTGTTGTTTTGAGCCTTGAGAGCGAGATCACAATTATCAGTCTTTTTCTTCTTCCATGTTCGTTCGTTCTGTGGCTTCGAAGATTCTTCTGGAGGATTTTCAAGTCTGCAGTTTTTGCCTATGTGTCCAAATTTTTGACATTTGTAACATTCAATATTATTTCTTAAATGTTCAAATCTATTGATGTTTCACTGAGCCCTGGAAGGTTCATATTTGACAGATCTCCTCGAATTGTATGTTGATCAATGGTTGTCATTGATGTCAACCCAAGAAGCACCAGGGGCTAACCCAATATTTCATGGGAATTTTGACCTACCAAATATTATATTCTGGGTCAATAATTATTTTTATGGTTTCTACTTGTCGAGATGTTTCCGTTGATATATGGCACGCCATGTAATTCTTCACGGTTTGAGAGATATTCATGTTTGAAGTTTGTACCCCCAGTTAGTGGGCTAAAACCCCATGGGGTTGGGGCATGGGTCATTGAAAATTCATAATTAATATTTTTTAAGCTCCCAAAATCCCTCCCACGTTCACTTGTTGAAGCCCCTCTCAACCTAAGAATTTATATAAATTGTGATCCTCATTTCCTCCTTATGCAAGGGATTTGGCCATCTGAAACAGGTCATCGTGGAATTGTCGCTGTAACATTTTTTATATGAAGGTTCAAAAGCTGAAATTTTTATTAGGCAAAGCCAAAATCCTGGGGAAGCTACTGTAAAAATTTCAAATCAATTTGCGCAATATTTTTGGAGATATGATTTGTGGAAGTAAGGGTTTTTGCAGGCTCCTGAATTTCATCTCAAAGAAGTGACCTTGGTAAATTCGTCATAAATCTCTCTCTGAGTATCAGATTGAAATTCTGTAAAATGTGGCAGATAGTGCATAGTATGTCCTTTTTTAGCTATCAATTTCAGAGGCAAATGAAGAAGCAGTGACACGTGGAACGCCGTACAAGTGTGCTCTGCTGAAACAGTCAATAATTAGGGCATTGTGAGAGATTGGGTATAAATCTCTCTTGAAGAATCCAAATTGGGTCAGACCCATGGAATCGGAAAGACAACTCAGAGGAATACTACAAGACTGAAAATGAGATCTTAAGGATCTGACATAACAGAGATACACCAGATTCAAAATCGAGCTCCTAGAAGGCAAAGAAAAAGCTAGATCATGTGTTGTCAAGGGTTGCAAAGGACCATACTTTCTAGGGCAGCAAAGCAAAGCAAGGTGCAGTAGAGGGTAGCATGAAAAGAACATCAACCAAGGTGCATAACAACAGCAAGAAGCTCATCCTATGAAGTCTTCAAGTGGGCAGCACTGCATACAATCATTGTAAAGGTATCATTGTACTAAGTCATTGTAAATACATTATTGTAAAATTTGTACTAGTGTCTATCTGCCAAGGGTTGAAGAGGCAATGTTGGGAGGTCTAGGATCATCATTAGGTGGTTGTGTCAAAGTTGGGGTTATGTTCTATTATATATTCTTCTTCTACATCATTCTATATCATTGTAAAGTGGACCATTTTCCCTAGTACGGGAGTCCATTCTTATTTTATTCTTCTTTAGGGTGGTAGGGTGGTGCTAGGGTGAGTTGTAGCTCATTGGGTGTTGTGGAATCCATTCAGTTGACTACTAAAGAATCTCGGGCGTTGGAGCATCCATCTAGTGGGAGCTGGAGAAGAACGCTTTTCTAGATTCTAGGAAGTTAGAGTTTTATTTTCAATTGGAGTTGAATATTAAAGAATTATTAGAAAAGCATTAGGTGGTTTTTGTCTCGGAGTGGGTTTCCACCTTAAAAACTATGTGCATTTGTGTTCCTCTTGTTTGCTACTATAATTGTACAAAAACTGATAATAATTGAAGATTAACTAATGCTCTAATTGAAAAGAATACTGATTCACCCCCCCTATTAGTAGTTCCAACAATTGGTATCAGAGCTTGGTTCCTTCAATAGCATTTTAACAGTTGGAAGGAGGTCATGGAGCATAACAAGAATGGTGTACCTATATTCAATGAAAATAATTATGCACTCTGGAAAGGAAGAATGGAGGTCTATCTCTTGGCCCAAGGTTACGAAGTATGGGGCATTGTTCAAAATGGATTTACATCAAATACGGATGAACAAGGTAAGAAGAATTTGGTAAATGATGAAAAAGCAAAGAATATTATTATTAGTGGCCTTATTAAATCTTCTTATCATAAGGTGTTGGGTTGTAAAACTGCCAAAAATGTATGGGACGAGCTTGAGAATATATATGCAGGTGACTCAAATGTCAAAGAAGCAAAGCTTCAAATCTATAGAGCAAAATTTGAGCAACTCAGAATGAAAGAAGATTGCAACATTGTTGCATACTTCCAATACGTTGATGAAATAACCAATACTTTGGAAGGATTGGGAGAGCCAATTGACGAGAAGACTATTATACGAAATATTATTAGAACGTTACCAGGGAGATTCAACCCAAATGTATTGGTCTTAGAATACAGTGCAAATCTGGAAAAACTCAGCAAAGAGGAATTACATGGACTTCTCATGGCATATGAAATGAGACTTGATGAAGAAGAGGGTACTTCGCATCTAGAAACTGCGTTCATTGCATCTAAGAAAACCAATAAGGATAAACAACCTTCAATTGAAAAGACATGCACCTGCAAGTGTGAACAAAAGGGAGATGATGAAGAAGGTCTTTCAGATGAAGAATATCCTTACTTCACAAGAAAACTAAAAATTGGTAAGGTAAACTTCCATTGATATGTTTCAGCTGTAATGAGGTTGGGAATTTTGCAGAAAAATGTCCAAACAGAAGTATGGCAACTTAAAAGGAAAGAAAAGCTTTAAGAAATTCAACAAGCAAGGATCCAAAAGGAACTTCCTCTCTAAAGAAGATAGCTCATCATCCGATGAAGAAAATGACAGTGAAGAAGAAGCCAATGAGAGAGTATTGTTTATGGCCAAGCACAATAAACCCAAGAACAATAAACAAGAGGTATCAAACAACGAATAAGAAGGATGGACCATAGAAGAATTTTATGAGGAATAAATAAAGCTTATAAAAGATCTCAAGGCAGAGAAGATCCGTTCCAATACTCTTGAAGAACAAGTTCAAGGTTTCAAAATTGAAGTTGAAGAGCACAAATTCATTGAAGAGTCACTTCAAAAGAAGTTGGAAGAAAGCAACGAAGAAAGGGAAGAATTAGAAGCCGAAGTAGTCTTGCTACGTGAGGAAGTGAAGAAAGGAAAAACTATCCAAAACTATGCCAAAAACTCAAGGGCATTGGAAGAACTCATCAACAATCAACGATCTTACAACGACAAAACTGGCATTGGTTACAAAGAAGAAGAAGCAGGACCTTCTACAACAAAATACAATGAACCTATGAGATCTGACATGCATGTAGAATTCATTGGACAATATTTGCAAGAACAGCCTTGGAAGACAAATCCTCGACGAAAATTTCCATCCAGGTACCAACATATTTTTTATGGCTATTGTTATTCATGTGGAAAATTTGGTCATAAAGCTATAGAATGTCTCACGTACCCTAGGAACGAATACAATTCTAGGAGATCTGTCAAATATGAACCTCCCAGGGCTCGGCGAAACATCAATAGATTTGAACATTTAGGAAATAATATTGAATGTTACAAATGTCGAAACTTTGGACACATAGCCAAAGACTGCAGACTTGAAAATCCTCTAGAAGAATCTTCGAAGCCATATAACGAAGGAACATGGAAGAAGAAGAAGAATGATAATTGTGCACTCGTTCTCAAGGCTCAAAAGAACAAAGATGTGTGGTATGATGATAGCGGTTCCTCAACGCATATGACTGGAGATAGAAATAAATTTGTATCTCTGAAAGAGAAGAAGGACGGAACCATGTCCTTTGGAAATGATGGATCTTCAAATGTTATAGGATCAGGTACTGTCACTCTTGGAAGAAAATATTTTCTAGCCAATAATGTTCTATTGGTTGAAAACATGAATCACAATCTGCTCAATGTTGGACAAATGTGTGATCAAGGACACACAATACTATTCAACTCCACGAAATGTGAAATCAGGAAAGGCGTGTATGGTGAAATTGTGGGTATAGCAAGTCGAGCTCCAAACGACATATATGTTCTGGATGAAGAAACTAAAGCATGTCTAATAGTTAAAGAGGATGATACAATAATTGGTAGCAATGATGATCGACTAAGTAAGAAGTTTGCTACAAAGGTGCAACGTGATTTTGAGATGTCTTTACTTGGTGAGCTGACATACTTCTTAGGGCTTCAAATATGTCAGCAAGAGAAAGGAATATTTATATGTCAAGCCAAGTACATCAAGGAAATGCTCAAGAAATATAAAATGGAAGATTGCAAACCCATCCTTACTCCAATGGTAACAGGTTGCAAATTGAGCATGGACGACTCATCTAAGGATGTGGATCAAAGGTTGTACAGATCTATGATTAGTAGTCTTCTATATGTAACAGCCTCCCGACCAAATGTTATGCAAGCAGTTGGACAAGTAGCAATATTCCAAGCAGCAACGAAAGAATCACATATTAAATATTCGCCGGCATTGGAATATCTTTGCCAGAAGCTTGGGATTCTCCCAAGTTCTCATTAGATTTTCCTTTTTCAGAATATAAAGGGGGAGTGGAAGTGTGTACAGTTCTGCAGGACGATTGTGTTTGAGCTTGAGTGGAAGTGTGTACAGGTCCGCAGGATGGTTATGTTTCAGGGGGAGTTACCCTTTTCCATTGATGTCAAAGGGGGAGAGAATGTTGTAGGAAGAGGTGTCATGATCGCAGGGGGAGTACTTGTGTTGCCATCAATGCCAAAGGGGGAGATTGTTGATCAGTGGTTGTCATTGATGTCAACCCAAGCAGCGCTAGGGGCTAACCCAAAATTGAATGGGTTGCTTTCTGTTGAAAATGGTCCATAATTAGGGGTGAGAGATTGGATCGATGTCTTGAAGAATCCAAATTGGGTCGGTTTGTGGCATTTGGAAATACGACTCGGAGAAATACTACAAGACCGAAAATGAGATATTGAGGATACGATATAATAAGGAATACACAGTTCAATATCGATCTCCTAGAAAGCAAGGAAAAATCTAGATCATGTGTTGTCAAGGGTTGCAAGGGACCGGAATTTCTATGGCAGCAAAGCAAGGTGCAGCAGAGGGTAGCATGAAAAGAGCATCAACCAAAGTGCATAACAGCAACAAGAAGTTCATCCTATGAAGTCTTCAAGTGGGTAGCACTGCATACAATCATTGTAAAGGTATCATTGTACTAAGTCATTGTAAATACATTATTTTAAAAATTGTACTAGTGTCTATCTGCCAAGGGTTGAAGAGGCAGTGTTGGAAGATCGAGGATCATCATTAGGTGGTTGTGTCGAAGTTGGGGTTATGGTCTAGTATATATTCTTCTTCTACATCATTCTATATCATTGTAAAGTGGACCATTTTCCCTGGTACGGGAGTCCATTCTTATTTTATTCTTCTATAGGGTGGTAGGGTGGTGCTATTGTGAGTTGTAGCTCATTGGGTGTTGGGGCATCCATTCAGTTGACTACTGAAGAATCTCGGGCGTTGGAGCATCCATCCAGTGGGAGCTGGAGAAGAATTCTTTGCTAGATTCTAGGAAGTTGGAGCTTTATTTTCAATTGGAGTTGAATATCAAAGAATTATTAGAGAAGCATTAGGTGGCTTTTGTCCCGGAGTGGGTTTCCACCTTAAAAACTGTGTGCATTTGTGTTCCTCTTGTTTTCTGCTATCATTGTACAAACACTGATAATAATTGAAGATTCACTAATGCTCTAATTGAAAAGAATACTGATTCACCCCCCCCTCTCAGTATTTCCAACATTGTATTTGTTCCTAGGGTACGTGCGACATTCTACAGCTTTATGACCAAATTTTCCACATGAATAACAATATCCATAAAAGATATATTGGTACTTGGATGGAAATTTTCGTCAAGGAATTGTCTTCCAAGGCTGTTCCTGCGAATCTTGTCCAATGAAGTTTACATGCATGTCAGATCTCATAGGTTCATTATATTTTGTTCTAGAAGGTCCTGCTTCTTCTTGTTTGTAACCGATGCCAGTTCTGTCATTGTAAGATTGTTGATTGTTGATGAGTTCTTCCAATGCCCTTGAGCTGTTGGCATAGTTTTGGATTGTTTTTCCTTTCTTCACTTCCTCATGTAGTGAGACTACTTTGGCTTCTAATTCTTCCCTTTCTTGGTTGCTTTCTTCCAACTTCTTTTGAAGTGACTCTTCAATGGATTTGTGTTCTTCAACTTCAATTTTGAGACCTTGAACTTGTTCTTCAAGAGTATTGGAATGGATCTTCTCCGCCTTGAGATATTTTATAAGCTTGATTGCTTCCTCATAAAATTCTTCTATGATCCATCCTTCTTCTTCATTGTTTGATACCTCTTGTTTATTGTGCTTTGCCATAAACAATACTCTCTGATTGGCTTCTTCTTTGCTGTCACTTTCTTCATCGGATGATGAGCTATCTTCTTTAGAGAGAAAGTTCCTTTTGGATCCTTTCTTTTTTCCTTGCTTGTTGAATTTCTTAAAGCCTTTCTTTCCTTTTGAGTTGCCATCACTTTTCTTCGGACATTTTTCTGCGAAATGCCCAACCTCACCACAACTAAAACATATCAATGGAAGTTTACCTTTGAATTTTCCCTTACCAGTTTTTAGTTTTCTCGTAAAGTAAGCATATTCTTCATCTGAAAGACCTTCGCCATCATCTCCCTTTTCTTCACACTTGCAGGTGCATGTCATTTCAATTGAAGGTTGTTTGTCTTTATTGGTTTTCTTAGATGCAATGAATGCAATTTCTAGATTTGAAGTACCCTCTTCTTCATCAAGTCTCATTTCATATGCTATGAGAACTCCATGTAATTCCTCTTTGCTGAGTTTGTCTAGATTTGCACTATATTCTAAGACCAATTCGTTTGGGTTGAATCTCCCTGGTAACGTTCTAAGAATCTTTTGTATAATAGTATTATCATCAACTGGCTCTCCCAATCCTTCCAGAGTATTGGTTATTTCATAAACGTATTGGAAGTATGCAGCAATGTTTCAATCTTCTTTCATTCTGAGTTGCTCAAATTTTTCTCTATAAATTTGAAGCTTTGCTTCTTTGACATTTGAGTCACCTGCTTATATATTCTCAAGCTTGTCCCATACATTTTTGGTGGTTTTACAACCCAACACATTATGATAATAAGATTAAATAAGTCCACTGATAATAATATTATTTTATTTTGCATCATTTGCAGTACACATATTCATAAAATTGATTCGTCAGAGTTTTGAAACGATATCCCAGCGCTATGAAAAGTATACGCCATCTTCCTTTCGAATTGCAAATGCCTGTTGAATAGATACACCATTCTTATTATGATCATGAAACAACTATTCCCAATAACTTCTATTGAAGGGGCAAAAAACATGACACCAATTGTGGAAATATTGAGGAGAGAGTGAATGGAAATTATTCCCGCTCAATTGAGGCATTGATTAACTAAACTTCAATTATTATCAGTGTTTGTACAATGATAGCAGAAAACAAGAGGAACACAAATGCACACAGTTTTTAAGGTGGAAACCCACTCCGAGACAAAAATTACCTAATGTTTTTCTAATAATTCTTTAATATTCAACTCCAATTGAAAATAAAGCTCCAACTTCCGAGAACGTAGAAAAGAATTCTTCTCCATCTCCCACTAGATGGATGCTCCAATTCCTGATATTCTTTAGTAGTCAACTGAATGGATGCCCCAACACCCAATGAGCTACAAGTCACCTTAGCACCACCCTACCACCCTGTAGAAGAATAAAAGAAGAATGGACTCTTGTACCAGGGAAAATGGTCCACTTTTACAATGATATAGAATGATGTAGAAGAAGAAGATATGCTAGACCATAACCCAAAATTTGACACAAATGCCTAATGATGATCCGAGACCTCCCAACGCCGCCTCTTCAACCCTTGGCAGATAGATACTAGTACAATTTGTACAATAATGTATTTACAATGACTAGGTACAATGATACCTTTACAATGATTGTATGCAATGATGCCCACTTGAAGACTTAATATGATGAACTTCTTGCTGCTGCTATGCACCTTGGATGCTGCTCTTGTCATGCTGCCTTTTTCTACTGACACAGCTCTTCGTAGAAAAGTTTGGTCCTTTGCAACCCTTGACTTTCTTTATGACCTAACTTTTCTTTTTGCCTTCCACAAGAGCTCGATATTGAAGCCCAATTGTATCTCTATTATTCAGTCCAAATATATCATTTTTAGTCTTAAGTAGTCCTCACGAGTGCTTCTTTCCGTGCCACAGGTCTGACCCAATTTGGATTTTTCAAGAGAGATTTATACCCAATCTCTCACAATGCCCTAATTATGGACTGTTTCCGTAGAGCACACTTGTATGTCGTGCCACTAAAATTGATAGAGAAAAAATTATAGACTGTGCACTATCTGCTACATTTTACATAATTCCAATCCGATACTCAGAGAGAGAATTATGATGATTTTCCCAAGGTCACTTCTTTGAGATGAATTGCAGGAGCCTGCAAAAACACTCACTTCCATAGATCATTTCTCCGAAAATGTTGTGCACCTTGATCTGAAATTTTTACAGGATCTTCCTCAGGATTTTGAATTTGCCTCATAAAAATTTAAGCTTCTGAAACTTTGTAGAAAAAAAGTTAGAGAGAAAATTCCACGATGACCTGTTTCAGATAGCGAAATCCTTAGATAAGGAGGATATGAGGATCACAATTTATATAAATGCTTAGGTTGAGAGGGGATTCAACAAGTGAACGTTGGAGGGATTTTAGGAGCTTAAAAGATATTAATTATGAATTTTCAATGACCCATGCCACAACCCCATGGGGTTTTAGCCCACTAACTAGGGGTACAAACTTCAAACATGAATATCTCTTAAACCGTGAAGAATTACATGGCGTGCCATATATCAACGGAAACATATCGACAAGTAGAAGCCATAAAAAGCATATATGACCCAGAATATATTAACTTGGTAGGTCAAAATTCCCATGCAATATTAGGTTAGCCCATGGTGCTGCTTGGGTTGACATCAATGACAACCGCTGATCAACAACTAACTAGTATGATGATACTTTCATGATGCATTCAATACCAATTCAAACAGTTACAACTCTGCTCTAAAAGTAATAGTGTGAAGAGTATTGATTCTCAAAATTATTTTATTAAAAAAAATCCTTGTAAAACATACAAATTGTGTTTCTCATCAAGAAAACCATGATATCCTACCCGCAACTATATATAAATATCCTGATTTAGGAAAACACTTGGAAAGGCCTTGCTTAAATTTTCAACGAAAAATGGCAAGCATAATGTTCAGCTAAGATGTAGGGAGAATTTAAACCAATTTGGTTGAATGAGACTTTCAAAAGAGTAAAAAATTGACACTTAACGAACTTAGTAAACACAATTCAAATTTTACTTGTGGTCAAGGACGTAGGTTTAATATGTTTACAAAGGTCATACACCATTGAAGTGTATCTCAAGCTCATAGGAAGAAATTGATAAGGATTGGATGTAGGTGCAGGAGCATGTTGAAGGTCATATTTGTTGAAAACTTTTTCTTTTATAAATATTAAATGATCCAAAATCAGATGGTTATACATTTACACTGTTGAGAATATTTTAAATACAAAGATAATATGACACAAATGCTCCAAAAATATAAAAATCTTGGAAAATATATCAGTTTCCAAGGATTCATCTTCCACTTCAAACCCTTTCAAAGTGTCTTAATATTTTCTACATTCAAAGCAAGGAGGGTTTCTGGTAGGTCCCTATATTACTAGTGTAGTCCCTTATTGTTGTTAGTGTAACCCCCTTATTGTTATTGTTGTACCCCTGTAACCCCAATATTGTTATTATTGTGCCCTTACATTATTATTCTTAGGTCGGCTAGGATTATATTGTGACCCCATGGACTCCTATATATAGAATGAGGTTTTTTCATTTGTATCATCCAAGAATTGTTCATTTATGTAATGTATTGGAGGTTTCCCCCTCGAAGTGGCTTATTTCTAAGGTGTTGATCTCTCTTTTCTTCTATTTTTGGAGCTGTTTTCATAACATTTGGTATCAGAGCTTTGGATTCTAGGGTTTCGCTGCTCCAAACAGGTCATCGTGGAATTTTTGCTATAATTTTTTTTCTGTGAAGGTTCAGAAGCTAAAAAAAACCCATTTGCGAAGAAATCTTGAGGAACATCGGGTAAAAATTTCAGATCTTGGGTCGCAATATTTTCGGAGATATTATCAGTGGAAGTTAGGGTTTTTGCGGGCTCCCGAATTTCATCTCAAACAGGTGACCTTGGGAAAATCATCATAACTCTCTCTTTGAGCGTTGGATTGGAATTGTGTAAAAAGTGGCAAAAGATAAATGGACGGTAGTTTCCTTTGTATCAATTTTAGAGCCAAAGGAGGAAACAGTAACATGTGGCACGTTGTACAAGTTATCTCTACTGAACCAGTCCATAATTAGGTCATTGTGGGATATTGGCCATAAATTTGACTTGAAGAATCCAAATCAGGTCAGACCTGTGGCATTGGTAAGAAGATTGAGAGGGATACTATAGGGTGAATTTCAGATATTAAAGATCTAAAATCATAGACATAAATCAGTTTCAATATCAAGCTCCTGAAAAGCAAGAAAAAGGTGTGTATTGTTTTCAAATTGCATAAGTCTTGTTTGAAAAATAATTTTGAAGTGATTCCAAGGGAATATTGAAGCATATATATTAGTATTGGGTTAGAAAATTCCCCCTAAAAGAATTCAACACCTATTAATCCCTCATAAGGCTCTACTATGACTTGTGAAGAGGAAGCAGTGCAACATGATATATCAAAATTACAAGAACAAGTGCAACAAATTTCACTCTCGCAAATATAAACAAAAATGAAATGGAAGATTTGAAGAAAGGTGTGGAAGCTAAGATGGATGGTTTGAAGAAAGGCGTGGAAGCTAAGGTGGATGGTTTGAAGAATGGCATGGAATCTAAGATGGATTACATGGAAGCTAAGATCGATGAGAAAATGGAAAACATGAAGAATTTTCTAAAAGCAGACATGGAAGGTTTGACAAAGTTGATACAAGAAAGGTTTCCTAATGGTGAAAAGATAGTAGAAGAACCTCATGATGAGAACATAATAAATGTTAATTGTGATTTCATAAACTCTAATGTTGGCGGGAAGAACCACCATATTCCAAAGATGGATATGAGGAAGTTTGATGGAAAGGATCCTGTAACATGGATACTACGGATGGAGCAATATTTTGATCTCCATAACGTACAAAACACACAAAAGGTACGCATTGCAACTTTACATTTAGAACAAAATACATTTGTATGGTATCAATGGCTTTGCTCCCGTAAAAAAATTGTCACTTGGTCAATTTTTACGGAGGAAATGATAGCACATTATGAGGATGCAAAGAGCAACACCTTCTTTACCCAATTGATAAATCTCAAACAAAAGGGTTTAGTGGGGCAGCACATTGAGGACTTCCAAAAATTGAATATAAGGGTAACTGATCTTACAGAGGAACACAGGATTGATCTCTTCCTAGGCACTTTAAAGGATAACATCCAAAATGAAGTTCGCGTTTTGGAACCTGATTCATTGGAGAAGGCATTCAGGTTGGCAAGAAAAGTTGAATGTAAAATTATGGCGACAAGGAAGCCTACCACTCAATTCTATAAAGAAGGAAGTGTTGCTACGCCTAGATTTCCACAACCTACAAGGTTGACACCACAACAATTGGAAGAAAAAAGAGAAAAAGGACTTTGCTACAATTGTGATAGCAAATACACTAAAGGTCATAAGTGTGCTGAGAAGAAATTATTTTACATAGATTGTGAAGAGGAAGAAGAAAATGAACAAGAAGAGGATATACACGAGGAACCAGCCCTAGAAGAGGAAGAAATGAATCCGACCATATCATGTAATGCACTGGCAGGAATTACCACTCCTCAAACTCTCAAGATAGAAGGACATATCAAAAAGAAAAAGGTAATAGTGTTGATTGATTCAGGTAGCACCCATAATTTTATTCATTGTAAGGTAGCCAAGGAATTAAATTGTTTCCTATACCCAGCACCAGAATGTCAAGTGATGGTTGCAAATGGAGGAACTATAAATTGCTCTGGAAAATGCAATAACATAAAGCTAACCATGGGGGAATATGTGTTGACTAGTCCAATGCTTTCCATTCCTATGGGAGGTGCTGATGTTGTACTAGGAGTACAATGGTTACAATCTTTGGGGACGGTAGCTTTTAATTTTCAAGAAATTTTCTTGAAATTTTTTTCAGAAGGAAAGGAAGTCGAATTACGGGGTATTGTAGGGAATTCGGGAAAGATAATAAGCTCTAATGTCATGACAAAGCTTCTAAAGAAAGAACAACGAGGCGTAATTGCACAATTATGCTCACTAGAAGTTCCAACATCAAAATCATCTATTTCTGCAGATCTCCAACAAGTCTTGGACAATCATTCCAAGGTGTTTGAAACTTCCAAAGGACTCCCACCTATTCATGATCATGATCATGCTATTCATTTGATTCCAGGAAGTGTTCCTCCAAACATCAGGCCTTATAGATATCCTTATGTCCAAAAGAGCGAAATTTAACGTATGATTGCAGAAATGTTAGAGGCGGGTATAATTCAACCTAGTCAAAGTTCTTTCTCTGCTCCTGCAGTATTGGTACACAAGAAGGATGGATCATGGTGCATGTGTCCGGATTATAGGGAGCTCAATAAGCTCACCATTAAAGATAAATTTCCCATTCCCATGATTGATGAATTATTGGATGAATTACATGGAGCAATTTATTTTACCAAGTTGGATCTTCATTCAGGATATCATCAAATTAGAATGAAGACTGAAGATATTCCGAAAAAAAACATTTCGAACTCATGAGGGTCATTATGAATTTTTGGTCATGCCTTTTGGCCTTACCAATGCACCTTCTACATTTCAAGGGTTGATGAATTCCATTTCCAAACCCTTCCTTAGAAAATTTGTGCTAGTATTTTTTGATGATATACTAATCTACAACAGGTCTTGGAAGGATCATGTTCAACATGTTGACAGGGTGCTAAAACTATTGGAGGAGAAACAATTATATGAAAAAACATCCAAATGTTTCTTTGGAGTACAAGAGGTGGAATATCTGGGTCATATTGTATCTCACGAGGGTGTTAAGGTAGACCCTAACAAAATTAAAGCCATTAAGGAATGGAAAGTACCCACAACCATAAAGCAGTTGCGAGGATTTCTCGGGTTAACAGGGTATTATCACAAGTTTTTTAAGAATTATGGGAGAATAGCAGCACCTCTAACAACATTATTGAAGAAAGATGCATTTTCATGGACTCCTGAATCAACTAAGGCCTTTGAACATCTTAAGAGGCAATGTGCCTAGCGCCTGTCTTAGCTACGCCAGACTTCACAAAAACCTTTATTGTGGAATGTGATGCCTCAGGAAATGGAATTGGTGCTGTTTTAATGCAGGAAGGTAGACCCATTTCTTTTGAAAGTCGTCCAATCAAAGGAAAGTATTTACAGAAACCTATTTATGAGAAGGAAATGTTAGCAATACTGCATGCACTAAAGAAATGGCGAACTTACCTAATGGGAAGACACTTCAAGGTAAAAATTGATCATGATAGTCTTAAATAATTTTTGAAACAAAGTATATCTTCAGAAGAGCAGCAAAAATGGATCACAAAGATGTTGGGTTATGACTTTGAAATAATCTACAAAAAAGGAAAGCTTAATGTTGTTGCAGATGCACTCTCAAGAAAGAATGAAGAGGTGGAAGCATTGCTTTGTGCCATTTCTATTATCCAACCAGATTGGATAATCGAAGCAAGGGATGAATGGAAGAAGGACAAAGATGTATGGACACTCATTCAAAAGTTGCAGCAAGATCCTAGTACATCTGATACATTTAGTTGGAAAAATGATTCCTTATGGTACAAAGATCGCTTATATCTTTGTAAGAATTCCCAACTAAAACAACATATTCTTCTGGAATTGCACACTTCTCCTTTAGGAGGACACTCAGGATTTTTAAAAACTTACCACAGGGTGAAGAAAGAATTTTTTTGGGATGACCTTAAATCTGATATTCAAAAGTTTGTGGCGGAATGTTTGGTTTGCCAGCAGAATAAAGTTGAGACAATTAAGACCCGGGTCTTCTACAACCTTTATCCATTCCAAGTCAACGTTGGGAGGAGATTTCAATGGATTTTATCACAGGTTTACCTAAGTCTGAAGGAAAGAATGTCATCATGGTGGTAGTTGATAGACTTACCAAGTATGCACACTTTTGTGCATGATCTCATCCATTTAAAGCAAGTACAGTTGCTACTACATTTATGGATAGAATTCAAAAGCTACATGGAAGCCCAAGGGTTATTGTGAGCGACAGAGATCCCATTTTTACTGGAAATTTTTGGACGGAGTTATTTTCTTGTTTGGGTACTCAATTAGCTCATAGCTCATCTTATCATCCTCGATCTGATGGTCAAACTGAGATAGTAAATAAATGTTTCACTAGTAAAAAATGGCTAATTAGTTACTAAAAAAACAACTAAAATTTGCATATAAACAACTATTTTCCAGTCGGTGACCAATAGTAGCTAATTTACAGTATCTTATAACGCGACCAACTTTTAGTCGTTTTTAGCTTAGTCATTAATTGATCGTCTCATTTTTGTCGTCTAGTAGTATATTTGGTCATTGATTTATTCATTGATTTGGTCATTAATTTAGTCATTGAATTAGTCATTGATTTAATCATTGATTTGGTCATTAATTGTCACAATTAATGACCAAATATACAATAAAATATATTATTAAATGATCACCTGAGAAAACAATTTAATGACTAAAGAAATATGACCAAAATGTTGGTCGTGTTATAAGATACTGTAAATTAGCTACTAATAGTCATATATATATATATATGCAAATTTTAGTCATCGTTTGAAACCAATTAATGACAAAAAAAAATTGACTAAATTTTAGTCGTGTTATAAGATACTGTAAATTAGCTACTGATAGTCGTATATATGCAAAATTTAGTCATTTGTAATCACAAATTTATCATTTGCAATAGTCATTTATTTATTTTTTGGTAGTTTAATATTCGTTATATAAATGACTACTTTAGTAGTTTATATTCATTTCATTTAATTTCATTAACAATCATCATAAGCAACTAATTTAGTTTTTGGAAATATTTAGAGGGGGGGGGGGCGGGGAGGGGGGGGGGAGGGGTGGGGGGTGAATCAGTATTTCTTTCAATTAGAGCATTATTTAATCTTCAATTATTATCAGTGTTTTTACAATGATAGTAGAAAACAAGAGGAACACAAATGCACACAGTTTTTAAGGTGGAAACCCACTCCGGGGCAAAAACCACCTAATGCTTTTCTAATAATTCTCTAATATTCAACTCCAATTGAAAATAAAGCTCCAAATTCCTAGAATCTAGAAAAGCATTCTTCTCCGGCTCACTAGATGGACGCTCCAACGCCCCGAGATTCTTCGGTGGTCAACTTAGTCAATGAACGGATGCCCCAACACCCGGTGAGCTACAACTCAGCCTAGCACCACCCTACCACCCCATAGAAGAATAAAAGAAGAATGGACTCCCATACCGGGGAAAATGGTCCACTTTACAATGATATAGAATGATGCAGAAGAAGAAGATATACTAGACCATAACCCCAACTTTGACACAACCACCTAATGATGATCCTATACCTCCCAACACTGCCTCTTCAACCCTTGGTAGATAGATGCTAGTACAATTTATACAATAATGTATTTACAATGACTAAGTACAATGATACCTTTACAATGATTATATGCAGTGCTACCCACTTGAAGACTTCATATGATGAACTTCTTGCTGTTGTTATGCACCTTGGTTGCTACTCTTGTCATGCTACCCTCTGCTGCACCTTGCTTTGATTTTCTGCCATAGAAATTCTGGTCCTTTGCAATCCTTGACAACACATGATCTAGCTTCTTCTTGCCTTCTAGGAGCTTGATATTGAATCTTGTGTATCTCTGTTATTTCATATCCTCAATATCTCATTTTCAGTCTTGTATTAGTCCTCTGAGTCTTCTTTCCAATGCCATAGATATGACTCAATTTGGATTCTTCAAGAGAGAGTTATACCCAATCTCTCACAATGCCCTAATTAAGGACTGTTTCAGTAGAGCACACTTGTACGGTGTGCCACATGTCACTATTTCTTCATTTGTCTCTAAAATTGATCAAGCATAAAGTAAAAATTGTGCGCTATCCTCAAATGTTTACAGAATTTCAATTCGATACTCAGAGAGAGAGTTATGACGAATTTACCAAGGTCACTTCTTTGAGATCAATTTCAAGAGCCTGCGAAAACCCTGCATTCCACAGATCATATCTCCAAAAATATTGTGCACCTTGATCTGAAATTTTTACTACAGTGTCCTCCGTATTTCGGCTTCACCTCATAAAAATTTCAGTTTCTGAACCTTCGAAGAAAAAAAGTTAGAGCGAAAATGCCACGATGACCTGTTTCAGATGGCCGAATCCCTTGCATAAGGAGGAAATCAAGATCACAATTTATATGAATGCTTAAGTTGAGAGGAGCTTCAACAAGTGAACGTGGGAGAGATTTTAGGAGCTTACAAAATATTAATTATGACTTTTCAATGACCCATGCCCCAACCCCATGGGGTTTTAGCCCACTAACTGGGGGTACAAACTTCAAACATGAATATCTCTCAAACCGTGAAGAATTACATGGCATGCCATATATCAACGGAAACATCTCAACATGTAGAAACCATTAAAAGCATTATTGACCCAAAATATGTTAATTTGGTAGGTCAAAATTCCCATGCAATATTGGGTTAGCCCTTGATGCTGCTTGGGTTGACATCAGTGACAACTGCTGATCAACATTAGTCATATATTCATTTTATTTGTGTTCATCATTAATAAACATAAATTGTCTATCTAGTAGTTTTGGATCGATTTTATGTGTTTATTATTAATCAAAATAGATCAATTAGTATGATTTTACAACTAAATTTTAAAAAAAATGAAATGCCATACAACAGACATGTTCATCTATTATGAAAATGCAAAGTTACATATGCTAATTACAATATTAAGTAATATCAAGTGCAACTAAAAATAATTCAAACCACAAATTATATTATATAAAATGTCAAAGTATTACAATATGAGTTTCCAACTTAATATTGGTTGGAGTACAATTTACACATGAAATATTGTTTCTACACTTCAACACATTATCATTGTGTTGCCAAGATATTGCAAGTGAATTCACCAACTCTAAAAATTTGACCAATGGTCTCTATGTGTGTCTTATTCAAGATATTGGCTCTACAAGTACCACTAGACCAGTTCTCTTCTCTCTCTATTTAATTTGAATTTTGTCTCTTTAGTGTTATTTTTCACCTCTTTCTTCAATTCCTATGATTTATATGATATATACCTCAACATAAACAATATTGTTAATGTCATTTCTCACCATAAAAGCAAGAAACTCGAACAATTTTTCTTCATTTGGGAGATAGTGGCCACTATCTGGCCAAATGACCTGTATAAACAAAGCAAATAAAACGCCACCATAGAATAAATTTTGTACCTACTGTGTTCTCAGTGTACAACATTTGTTGAGGAAATGTTATCTTCAACTAAAGTAATAAATGCAAATAGAAGCACACATTTTTATCCCAATATTTTGAATTCTCATGCTTATGGTACATTGCAATTTTGATTTTATCTTACATAATCAAACACAACAGAGCTAGAAATTTCTACTAAAAATGTCCCATGCTCCAATTTTATACTTGTCTCATTTCCTCTAGTTATATTTAAGAAGCGGTGACACTTCAACAATAAAACTTGTCAATAGAAATTTAATGGGTGGACCAAAGTATTGATGACAACAAAATTACAACAAGAAACTAAAATAGAATAAGACAAGACTTTGTAAATTGTGATACTAACCGGGAATATAGCTTCAATATAACAATGTGTAATTGTCAGCATATTATTCCAGGGGAAAAAGAATCCAGTTCCCTGAAGCCAAAAAATTATATCCAGAGAAAAAATAAACATGTTGGGTCCACATTCAAAGGTAAAGTAACTGGGGACTAACTATATCAGATACTTTTTAAAGTGTACGGGTAGCAACTAACACCATTAATAAGAATTTTAAAATAGAACTGCCACGTATGACCTCAAATGTGGCAACAAGTTTGATATATGCACTACATGTATACAATTCAAAATGCATTGCAATGATATAAGAGTATCAAAAGAAACTACACATAATTATATATTCACTATCGAATTTTATTCCAAAACAACATTCAAATAACTGCTATAACTTAGCCCAAAAAAATGTCAAAATTTCCATTCATTGTCATGATTATTCCAGGATGTCAGTTCCTCAGAAGGTGGTTTCTAAATGAAATCCTACCCAAAACAAACAAAACTTAATAGGAGAAAAATACAACAAATACCCTTACCTTTTTCTCCTTCAAAGAATGTAGTCTTCTCTTAAAAAAGGTCTAAAAGTCTATGCACTTATCTATTAAATCTCAAATAGAACAATAGCTATGGGAAAATAAGAATCACACAAGTGGAGGACAAACTTTTTCTACAATGCGACGTGGCACATAAAACCTGTCATCGGTACTAGTGTTACTTGCAGTTAACATTTTACAAAATTAATTATTCGGTTGCTTGCTTGGTGTGCCGAGATTAGAACCAAGATAACAATATTTTTGCTCTTGTTGCACAGTATCATCAATTTTTAGTTCCGTGCACAAATGGAACTAGTACCAAAGCATTTCTCACAAAAATTGGCAATTACGGCAAAGCACAAATAATAAAATTGAAAATGTCTTACAAAATTAAGAGGTTGCAATGTCATTTGAGAAAATACTTCATCCGTTTCTAAATCTGCCTAGCATTCAATAAGGTGTTTATTAAATTTTAAATCTTGTATATATAACGATATGAATGAAAGTGTTCACAACCAAAGCAAGGATGGAATGCATAGAACCCACATGCATTGTAACAGTGTGAAGTTGGCAGATTAAATGAGTTGGAAGATTCAGATAATTTGATATATGAGCCTCAACCTCCTTGTTTGTTGAAGAAACTAACTGAAATCACATTGATTATGATCAGTTTCATTACGTAACATTAAAATTTCAAAATACTTGGATCACATTTTATGATGAAAAGAAGATAAGCATTCATTATTTTCAGTCATTTGTATCCAAAAGAAGATTGCAAATTAAAAATTAGTGAGCAACCACCTCACCTGCTCACTGTGACCTTGTGGAAAATAAACAACCTTGCTCCCAACAACATGTAAGGACACAAGCGGTCCGGCACGACCATGCCAAAGCTCTAAATTAAGGCATCTCCTTTCCCTTGCTTGATGTGACATGAACAAACAAATTGTCAATTGGATATTCCCTTAGAAACCTCTTGACATTCCAATAGTAACTGTGTAAAGTAGTATGATATTATGATTGTAAACGTTGTAATATAAAGCACATTAACTTGACAAATATTCCAAATGACAGTATTTTCCGTAGACAATTTTACATTAATTATTTTTCTAAGGTGTCACGGTTTGATATGATGAGTTAATTTAAAATTCTTCACTATCTCAATTGCATCTCAATATGAAATTCTAGAATCCAAAAAAAAATCACTGAAAAGAAAAATCATGCTAACTAGAGTAATGGACGCATTAAAAAGGTAGGAAACATCATTTGCACATTTAAACTCTTAGAAGAATTTAAGCAGCAAGTCACTACCTAGATATCTTTTATTTAACATTCCATGAGACTTAGTGGCCATATGGGAAAAATAAAATCTTACATCATGCATGACATTTTAAAAGAAATTAATGTAAAAAATGACAACAAACAAAAATAGAGGTGAAAATATGGTAACCAAATCTTGGTCCTAACCTATTCATCTAATTAGACTGTTAACCAATTCATAATCCTCTGCAAGTTATTCAATAAATAGCAAGAAAGCTAATATATGAAGGAAAGTATAAACCAATTCTTAAATAAAACTTGTTTCCCTGAAACCAGTGTACTCTTATAACTTATTACACCCTAGTAAAGTTTGATAAAACCACAACACATATTTCATTAAATTTGGAAGTTTTCCATTGATCTAGAATTTAGAAACTTTAACTAGATTGATTTTTTTCAAAATGTGGAATTATATTATCACTTAGTTTACAAATTTTAATGTAGATATTTTTGGTGAAAAATTTATCGTGGTAAGCTATATGAAACAAATTTATATAAAATTTCAAAAGCAAATCTTTCACATCTTAATCTTGGACTCCTTACATTATCTCTTTTAAGATTTTTTATGGTTTGTACTAAAAGCTAAGTTTGTTAAGGTTATCTTATGAAAATAATTTTGTGTATGTTACCATTATTAACTTTACCAAAAAAATGTTGTGTATGTTACTATTACTAACCCATTTAATTATAATATGATATTTAAATATCATGTATGTGTTAAGTTACGATTATTACTAAGACAAGGTTGGCACAATTTAAAAGTATATCACATTTGCGACACTAGTAATATGATTTAAGATGAAAAACCCTCATAGATCATCCACTTTATACTCATATTGGATATAAATTTCAAAATATTTGTGGCCCTACCAACCTTCTTGATCTTTTAACTAAACAAAATTATGATGATCTTGAAACACTTCGTTTAATGTTTTTTTAGCATAACAATAAAATTCTAAAGAATTTTGAGTAATATCTTTATGGCTTCTTATATACCACATCTAGTCTTAGTGGATGATAATCATCATTATCACCATCATCATTACATAGATTTTTTTTACTTCTAATTACTTTACAATATATTCATTTTTTCTTTAATTATAGTCGATATTATTTTTCTATTTAGAAAGTATTTTTATTTTTTATTTTTTATTTAAAAGGGCATGAAACATACAAACTTACACATCCCCTCATACTAGGATGTAGAATGATCCTTACTAGGATGTAGAATGACTCTGGTCTCTCTCAATTACTAATACTATTTATTACAAATGTTTAGTTTTTTATTCCTGGAGTGTTTAAGGATATTATATTGAAAAGAACATATTGACATTCATCTAAAACTTAGATTCCTTACATTATTTCTATTATCATGAATATTTATATTTATGTATTAAATTTGACTTGTGAATAATATATTCTGTAAAAAAATCTTACCTAGTATAAATTTATTTAACAATATATTAATATTGTGTTTCTTACTATTATTGACCATTTTAAATTGACACTAACTACTTTTTCTATGTTGAGTACAAATTTATTATACTAGTACAATGTTGGCACCACTTCAAAATCTATAAGAGGAAATATTTTATAAGTCTAGTTGTGTTGTTCAATGATCAAAATCATTGTTTTATAAATTAGAGTGCAGCAAAACAAAACAAAATTGATTTATATCAATTATAATAAGGAATATTAAGGAAAACTCACTTCAAAGAATAATACAAGTGTCTAAAAAAATTTCATTAAGTGTTTAAATGGTTTATAATAAATTGAATACTAATTAGCTACTCCACTATTGTTTTGATAGACCAAGTTTAGAAGATATTGTTTTTAAGTGCATTATTGTGTATGTTACTATTATTAACCCATTTAATTATAATTTGATATAGTAAATATCATGTATGTATTAAGTTAAGATCATTACTATGACAAGGTTGGCCCAATTTAAAAGTCTATCACCTTTGCAACACTAGTAATATGGTATGGTTGAACATGAAAAATCCTCTCAGATCATCCAGTTTATACTCATTGGATTTAAATTTCAAAATATTTGTGGCACTACCAACCTTCTTGATCTTTTAACTAAACAAAATTATGATGATCTTGAAACACTTATTTTAATGTTTTTTGAGCATAACAATAAAATTCTAAAGAATTTTAAGTAATATCATTATGGCTTCTTATATACCATATTTGGTCTTAGTGGATGATAATCATCATTATCACCATCATCATTACATACTATTATAGGAATTTTGAACCATTTTAGAGTTGGCAGGAGAAAATATTTTCTTACTATCAAATTAAATGTTGAATGAGAGTAGTAGTATAATTTATTTATTATTTATTCTTTTTGTACTTTTGTGTTAAAAACTAAGTTAATTGAGACTTAATGAATAATATATTAATATGCAAGATATATATTAAGTATAAAGTTATTTAATGACAAATTATAGTAATGTGTCCAATATATACCAGCATAGATCCATCTTAAATACGAATTTAACATGAGCCTAGAGGGATCAATTTTCTTCACTTGCAAACATTTTTAAAGTGTAAAATACAAAGTGTTAGTTTTCATTGTTTAACTTGTATTTTTTAATGCTAAATAGAGTATATATAAGTCCAAACAAAAATTTCAACCATAACAAACAAACAAACAAAAAACTATATGTAGTTATATATGAAGTTGATATTGACATAAATTAGTTAACATAGATCTTCAAATAGTTTATTTGAATCTATCGTCTGAAATATTTTTGAAAAGTAAAAGATTTAAACATCTTATTCACACATTTTTTTTACTTCTAATTACTTTAGAACATATTCATTTTTTCTTTTTCTTTTCACTTTTAATTACTTTACAACATATTCATTTTTTATTTAATTATAGCCCATGCTATTTTTCTATTTAGAACATATTTTATATTTTTTAATTTTTAATTTAATAGGGCACTAAATGAACAAACTTACACATCCCCTCATACTAGATTGTAAAATATTTTTACTTCTAATTACTTTAGAACATATTCATTTTTTCTTTTTCTTTTCACTTTTAATTACTTTACAACATATTCATTTTTTATTTAATTATAGCCCATGCTATTTTTCTATTTAGAACATATTTTATATTTTTTAATTTTTAATTTAATAGGGCACTAAATGAACAAACTTACACATCCCCTCATACTAGATTGTAAAATAACCCTGGCCTCAATCATAAATTAGAATAGTAACAAAGTAATACAATTTGATTATTTTCAAATACAAGAGGAAAGAGATAAAATTGACTAAACTATTTATTACAAATGTTCGTTTTTATTCCTGGAGTGTTTAAGGATATTATATTGAAAAGAACATATTGACATTCATCTAAAACTTAGATTTCTTACATTATTTCTATTATCATGAATATTTATATTTATGTATTAAATTTGATTTGTAAATAATAGATTTTGTAAAAAAAAAATTACCTAGTATAAAGCTATTTAAAGTATATTAATATTGTGTTTCTTACTATTATTGACCATTTTAAATTGACACTAACTACTTTTCTTATGTCGAGTACAAATTTATTATACTAGTACAATGTTGGCAACCACTTCAAAATCTATAAGAGGAAATATTTTATGTCTAGTTGTGTTGTTCAATGATCAAAATCATTTTTTTATATATTAGAGTGCAACACAGCAACAAATTTGATTTATATCAATTATAATAAGGAATATTAAGGAAAACTTCAAACATTATTACAAGTTTCTAACATTTTTTCAATAATTGTTTAAATGGTTTAGATTAAATAGAATACTAATTAGCTACTCCCCTATTGTTTTAATAGACCAAGTTTAGAAGATGTTTATAAATGAATTATTGAATTTGATTATGCATATTTGATATGGTGAGAAGTCATGTTGGTCAAACAAAGCTTTGAAAACTTAAACATTTTATGGCACTATCATGTCATTTATATCACAACATGATTACATTGAAATACTAAATAATATAAGACTTCTCCAAAAATAATATGAAGAGAATATTTGATATACAACAAATATTGAAAAGTGTGTCAAAAAGTATATTAATAGATCCTTCAAAAAAAATTACATTCATGAATCATATAAACTGAATCTTAAGATATTCGCTCAAGTAGGTCAAGAACAACGTCTCCACCATATTTATTTATCCTGGTCTTCTTGCAATGTTCTTTCTTTGGCATCCATGCCCACACTATGGTATTAATTGGAATAAAGCCAAGTTATATGTCATTGGGATTTGGTATCCAATATTCCTCTAAAAAATTTCCATTGTATTTCCCTAAAATAGGATTCCACCATTCAACCTTTACATGAATATTCTCACTTTCATTATCCCTAAAGATATCGAGATGGATTTTTCCATCCAAATCATCTCTCCTGCATCCTCATTTCCTGATCTTTGAAAATGCCACATCTCGAAACTTAGTATTCCAGATCTTGCTCATTGTTGACTGTGACATTGATGGGTAATTGAGCTTTTGAAGAGCCTCATTGATCTCTTTTAACAAAGAATTTTGTGTGTAAGTCGCAGGAAACAATCTTAAAGGAGCAGATGTTCCATATTCTTCAACTTGACGTGTTTGGTTTGGTGAAAAATCTGAATTATCCATTACAATTTTGTGCAATATTTCTATGGCTGCCATGGTGTGTGCTCGTGCTTTGCATGTGTTGGTGTTACCAAGAATAGCTTTGATCTGTCCATGTTGGAAATAATGCTGGTAGTTATAGAATGTGCTTTGAGGAATCTTATGTATCTTATACCATGCTTTCTTGCAAATAATATTCCCATTAAATCCCATGTCCTTTACATTTCTAGCAATAGGTGGTAGGTCATGGCCATGGCTCCTTGACATGATTGTGTTTGGCATGAGTGAATTCAAGACAAATTCCTTTATACCATTTTTATTTATTTGTCCCATACCCCTTCTAGCACCTGCAATGGCCTTCCTATACACATGTTGAAGACAATCTTTTCTACAACACACATACGCTGCCAAAAGTCGAATTTCTTTCTCTTCATCTATTTTTGTTTGACATTTTACAATTTTTGTTGTAGCCATAACTTGTTTAATCCTTTTATATGGCCTTGTTACATGCATATCAATTGAGTTTCTATATTTTTCATTACAAAGAGACGCATCCCATTTGTTTAAGCAATTTGTGTCCTATATAACATCCCATATCACCATTTCCTTGGGTGGCTCCTTGAACTTTTCCTTAACCCTTAATATAACACCTTTGTTTTCCACCAACTTATTTATTGGCAATCTGACCAAACAATGTATAGACTTATCCTCAATTCTGTATATTTCACAATTTTTGTCTATCTCTTCCAAAAAAATACCAAATTCCATTTCACCTAGTGTTTCGCCTTCAACAATGTCATCCTCACGAACATTAACTAGCATTCCTTTAGCAATGCACATGCTTGTTCCCATGCATTCATGTGTAATAGAAACCTTTGTACATATGAATCTAACCCTATCTTGGGGAGTATTTATGGCATGATCATGACAGTGAGGTTGCAAATCTGATTCTGTCCAAATCTCATAAGATTCCAATGCACCCCCTAGTGTATGCTCAAATCCTGTTGGATGTGGTAGAGCAGCATCATGTTTTTAACACCTCAATTTTAACCACTATACATCCTTTCTTTACCATCTTTCCATGCACTTTATGTCCAAGCTCTGTATTGAATATGGAACCCTCGCCCACCTTCACTCCATGTTGTAGAAGATCTTCCTTGTCTCCGATAGAAAATGTAGAAGAAACATTTGCACCTATAAACGAATGTAAATAAGGTTAGTATTTACTCAAAAAAAAAGTTTTATACGATCAATAATATTTGAACACATGCTTCAATGTTTTGATTTACCTATGTTGTGCCTCAAATCCATGATCTTCCATGGATGTATGTCCCCTTCATCAACATCGTCAATCAAATTTGGTTAAGTGACATCAATTATCAAAATTACAACATAACATGCATTAACCCTTTCTCCGGCATAATAAGTTCCAGACTCTGTAGGTTTGACCCTTCCTAGCCCAACGACTCGATCATTAATAAGGAGATCAACATAGTCCCCTTTTGCCAAAATTATATTTTCCCTTTTGGCTTGTACCAATTCTGTAACAACAATTAAATCATAAATTGTAATTAAAAGGTTGAACCATGTAAAGTGTGATTTTATATTTTCACAAAAACACACAACTTTCAAAAAAGTAATATAAATGCAATTATTTAAATAGTATGGTAGTCATATTGTATGTAATGAAACATTGTTCCCCACCATCTAGTGCCTACTACCAAAAAGTATTTTACATGCAAATTACACAAAAAAAAGGATATATGAAGACCATGCAATTAGAGATGTCGATAGTATCATAGAATGCCAAATAACAACTCATATGAAACCACCAAGTTCCTATTTAACTTCGGAAATGACACTTGTAGTCTTAATGCATGTGTCTGAATAATGATCATAAGAAATTTGTAGAAGTTAAAGAACAAAACATGGTCCATTGGAAAATCTAAGAAATTTCAAGATTGTTGCTACATAAGATGTCTAAAAGCCCCATGAAAAGGAGAAATTATATTTTCACTTAGTGAAGATGTTTGATGTACATATGAATCTAACCCTATCTTGGGGAATATTTATGGCATGATCATGACATTGAGGTTGCAAATATGATTCTGGCCAAATCTCATAAGATTCCAATGCACCCCCCAGTGTATCCTCAAATCCTATTAGATGTGGTAGAGCAGCATGATGTTTTAACACCTTCTCAATTTTAACCACTATGCATCCTTTCTTTACCATATTTCCATGCACTTTATGTCCAAGCTATGTATTGAATATGGAGCCCTCACCCACCTTCACTCCATGTTGTAGAAGATCTACCTTGTCTCCAATAGAAAATGTAGAAGAAACATTTGCACCTATAAACGAATGTAAATAAGGTTAGCATTTACTCAAAAAAAAGTATTATACTATCAATAATATTTGAACACATGCTTCAATATTTTGATTTACCTATGTTGTGCCTCGAATCCATGATCTTCCATGGATGTATGTCCCCTTCATCAACATCCTCAATCAAATGTGGTTGAGTGACATCAATTATCAAAATTTCAACATAACATGCATTAACCATTTCTCCGGCATAATAAGTTTCAGACTCTATAGATTCGACCCTTCCTAGCCCAACAATTTGATCATTAATAAGGAGATCAACATAGTCCCCTTTTGCCAAAATTATATTTTCCATTCTAGCTTGTACCAATTCTATAACAACAATTAAATCATAAATTGTAATTAAAAGGTTGAACCATGTAAAGTGTGATTTTATATTTTCGCAAAAACACACATCTTTCAAAAAAGTAATATAGATGCAATAATTTAAATAGTATGGTAGTCATATTGTATGTAATGAAACATTGTTCCCCACCATCTGGTGCCTACTACCAAAAAGTACTTTACATGCAAATTGCACAAAAAAACATAGATGAAGACCATGCAATTAGAGATGTAGATAATATCATAGAATGACAAATATCAGCTCATATCAAACCACCAAGTTTCTATTTAACTTCAAAAATGACACTTGTAGTATTAATGCATGTGTATCAATAATTATCATAAGAAATTTGTAGAAGTTGAAGAACTAAAACATGGTCCATTGGAAAATCTAAGAAATTCCAAGATTGATGCTACATAAGATGTCTAAAATCCCCATGAAAAGGGGAAATTATATTTTCACTTAGTGGGGATGTTTGATGTTTGAACTTGATAATCAAAAGCCAAAATAGAGGTTTTCTTCGAAATAAAAGTTTTGAATGACAAATATCAGCTCATATCAAACCACCAAGTTCCTATTTAACTTCAGAAATGACACTTGCAGTCTTAATGCATGTATATGTATAATGATCATAATAAATTTGTAGAATTTGAAGAACCAAAACATGGTCCTTGAAGTTCCAAGATTAATGCTACATAAGATGTCTAAAAGCTCCATGAAAAGGAGAAATTATATTTTCACTTAGTGAGGAGGTTTGATGTTTGAACTTGATAATCAAAAGCCAAACTAGAGTTTTTCTTTAGTTCAAAAGAAAAGAAATTGCAATCAAAATCCAAACTAGATTTTTTCTTTAGTTCAAAAGAAAAGAAATTGCATTTTACAGATCTTTAGTTCCAATGTTAGCACTCCCTACCTATACACATTTAAGGACATACTATTTAGGATGGATACAAAGGGATGTTAACTTTAGGTCCTCGAAAAGTGTAGATTTGAGTTTTCCTACATTTTTATGTTGGTGAGGAAGAGTCTTATCTTATGCATCCAAACATTAGTGAAATTGTTTTTGGAAGTTCCTAACTATACACAAAATAGAGAGAAAAACAATACTTGTTAAAAAATTGTGCTTGATATTTTAAAGTTGCATATATGTGCATTTGAAGCAAAATATAGTATACCTCAATAATACATTTATTCATAGGTTCAAAACTATACAAAGATCACATTATTCTCCATGGATCAAATAATTAAGCTTGGATTATTGTGTTTGTGCCAAAAGGAAAGCTATACCATTATCTTTCCTTCCAACTCAAGCACAAATGTAGTGCCAACAACAACATATATCTATATACAATTTTTTCGCACTATCATTGATCTCCATAAATTGTTCCAAATTCAATAAAAGGGCACATCAAAAGTTATAACTCTAACCATTGTGATTATTGAGATAATGTCACCCCTATAGCATTGGTTGCATAAGTGTAATGGTGTCTAGAAGAAAGCTAGTAATCACTAGGTATCCTTCTTGCATAATCACAAATGCATTGCGAAGAATAATATCAGAGCACTAACCTTGGTGAGGGTGAAATCTTGATACTTTTCCTTTTGGAACAAGAACAAAGAAATCTAGTGCATTCTATAATTCTTTCTAACACAAATACAAGCACATTTCCAACAATAATATTGCATTGCGAAAAAAATCTAGCAAATGCAATATTTACTTCTATCACAAACACAAACACATTTTCAACAATAACATTGCAATATGAAGGAAATTTAACACATCATAACCTTCCTTCTAGCATAACAACAAATATATTTCTAATAACAATATTACATTATGAAGGAAATATAGTGTGTGCTAGCTTTCTTTCTATCACAAGTAGAAGCCCTTTTCTAACAACAACATTGCACCTCAAATGAAAGCTAACAATCAATAGCATTCCTTCTACTACAAGCATAAGCATATTGCTAGAAGCAATGTTACATGGTCAAATAAATCTAGCACATGCTAGATTTCCTTCTAGCACAAACACAAGCACATTGCCAACAACAATATTCTAAGGCGAACGAAATCCACCACATGCTAAATCTCCTTCTAGCGTAAATAGAAGCATGTTACTCACAAAAACATTGCAAAGTAAAAGAATCTTACACATTCTAGAGTTTCTTCTAGTACAAACACAATCGCATTGCCAGAAACAACATTGCAGGGTGGAAGATATCTAACCTATGCTTGATTTACTTCTAGCACATTGCCAACAATAACATTGTAGGGCAAACAAAATCCAATGCATGATATAATTCCTTTTAGCACAAACACAAGTACATTTCCACCAATATTACATTGCAAAATAAATCCAATGAAGGTAATATTTCATTCTAGCACAAATACAAGCACGTTGCCAACAACAATATTGCATTGTGAAACAAATCTATTGCATACTAGATTTTATTCTAGTACAAAATAACACCAATATTGCATTGCAAAATAAATTTAGTGCATGCTAGAATTCCTCCCACCATACACAAACATATTGGCAACATCAATATTGTAGGGTAAAAGAAATCTATATCTTGCTAGATTTTCTTCTATCACAAACATAAGCATATTTCCAATCACAATATTGCAAGGTGAATTAGATCTAACATGCTTTTTGTACTTATATCTCAAACACAAACACGTCACCAAAAACAACATTGCAAGGCTAATGAAATCTAACACATGCTAGATTTCCTTCTCTCGCAAACACAAGCACATAACAATATTGTAGGGTGAAAGAAACATACCGCATATTAGATTTGCTTCTAGCACAAACAAGCATATTGCCAAAAACACCTTATGCAAGACAAAAGAAATCTTGTGTGTAGTACATTTTCTTCTAGCACAAAAAAAAAAGCACATAACATTGGAGGGGTTAAGAATGTAGCGCATGCCAGATTTTGTTATAGCATGAACACAAACACATTACCAAACATTCTAGGGCAAAAGAAATCTAGCACATGCGCTAGATTTCCTTTTAGCACATTGCAAATAACATCATTGTGGTAACACTTCTAGCACAAACAATTGAATTGCCAACAACAACATTGCAATGTGAAAGAAATCTAGTGCACACTAGATTTCCTTCTAACGCATATACAACCACATTGTCAATAAACTCATAGAAGGGTGAAAGAAATCTAATGAACGCTAGAAGGAAATATTTCCTTCTAGCACAAACACAAACACATTACAACATTTCTAGATAAAATAAATCTAGCACATGGTAGATTTACTTCTAGCAAAAACAAAAGCATATTGTCAACAACCACATTGCAGTGAAAAAGAAATCTAGTGCATTCTAGATTTCTTTCAAGCCAAAATTGAAGCATGTTGCCAACAACAATATTGCAAGTTGAAGAAAAGCCAACACGTGCTAGATTTACGCATAAGCACAAACACAAGCACACAACAACATTGTAGGGTGAAATAAATATAGCATGTTAGATTTGCTCCCAGCATAAACAAAAGCATATTGCCAACAACAACATTGCATGGAAAAAGATATTTAGAACAACTTCTATCACAAACACAAGCACATTTCCAATAACAACATCGCAAGGTAAAAGAAATTTAATGCATGTTAGCTTTACATGTAGCACAAATACAAGCATACTACCAACAACAACATTTCATGCCAAAAGAAACCTAGCACATGCTATATTTCCTTCTAACACAAGCACATTGCCAAGGTGAAGGAAATCTAACACGTGCTAGACTGATTTTCTTCTATAATAAACAACCAAATTGACAACAACAATATTGTAGAGCAAAATAAATCTAGCACAACTTCTAGCCCAAACACAAGCACATTTCCAATAACATTGCCAAGGTGAAGGAAATGTAACATGTGCTAGATTTCATTCTATCATAAACAACCAAATAGACAACAACAATATTGCAGAGCAAAAGAAATCTAACATGTGCTAGATTTACGCATAGCACAAACACAAGCACACATCAACATTACAGGGTGAAAGAAATCTAGCGTGTTAGATTTGCTTCCAACGTAAACAAAAGCATATTGCCAACAACAACATTGCATAGAAAAAGATATCTAGAACAACTTCTATCACAATCACAAGCACATTTCCAATAACAACATCGCAAGGTAAAAGAAATTTAATCCACGTTAACTTTACATGTAGCACAAATACAAGCATACTACCAACAACAACATTTCATGCCAAAAGAAACCTAGCGCATGTTATATTTCCTTCTAACACAAACACAAGCACATTGCCAAGGTGAAGGAAATCTAACACGTGCTATATTTCCTTCCATAATAAACAACCAAATTGACAACAACAATATTGTAGAGAAAAAGAAATCTAGCACAACCTAGCCCAAACACAAGCACATTGCCAAGGTGAAGGAAATCTAACATGTGCTAGATTTCCTTCTATCATAAACAACCAAATAGGCAACAACCATATTGCAAACCAAAAGAAATCTAACACGTGCTAGATTTACGCATAATACAAACACAAGCACACAACAACATTGTATGGTGAAAGAAATCTAGCATGTTAGATTTGCTTCCAGCATAAACAAAAGCATATTGCCAACAACAACATTGCATGGACAAAGATATCTACAACAATTGTTGGAAATATGATGTAGAGTGTTGTCCTTGATGGCAACCCACTAAATGAAGATGAAGACATGTGACAGTTGACATGGTGTTGTCCTTGATGGCAATTCACCTGATGAAGTTATTCTTGACTTGATGGACTTGGTAAACAATGTAAATCTGATGTGATATGATATGATGCTGAGTGTCTGATGTATGATGTTTGTTAGCAATATGATTTTGAGTGTTGTCCCTGAAAGGCAACCCACTTAATGAAGAAGATGGCAACTTACTTGATGAAGTTGTGCTTGATAGAATATGTTCTTGATGAAGAAAATATGATGTATCTACAGTGTGTAAAGAAGGCAATGAAGAAAAGAATTCAGAATGTGCTCAAAGTATGATGAAAAGAGTATGTCTCTATGAATACGCGGATCTGTCTAAGGCAAGTCGCGTATGCACGCGGAAAAGAACGTTCCAGGTCGCGTATGGGCAAAAGCGCTCAAAAAGTGCAAATCCAGGGGCCCGTGGTATTGAAGACTCATGGTATTGATTTGGCTCGTGGTATTGAAGGCTCATGGTATTGCTTTGGCCCGTGGTATTGAAGGCTCATGGTATTGCTTTGACCCGTGGTATTGAAAAAGGATAAACCTATATAAGGAGAAGAAATTCATTGTGCAAATCATGAGTGTGAGAGCAAGATGTCTGAGCTTGAATGAATACTTCTCTCTGAAGTATATCTGAATGGAAAGGGTTACACTTGAATGATAGATCTGAATGTTTGATGCACCAATGATGAAGAAGGGGATCTAGATCTGAATTGCTCTTGTATTTGCTAGATCTGTTTATGGAAGGCTTAGATCTGTGATGAGGCGAGCATCTAGGCGAACATCTGTCTGAAGCAAAAGGGTAGATCTGAACTGAATATCTGATCTGATGAAGTATGCTTCTCTGTAATGATTGAAGATCTATACGCTACTTCACCGCGGAGGAAGCGCGTATATACGCGGCTTCAGCGAAGAGAAAGCGCGTATGCGCAATAAAATATACACTGAGGTATACGCTGGTTTGTGTGGACGGAAGCGCGTATATACGCGACATCGGTGAAGTGAAAGCGCGTATGCAAACTAGGGTTTGCTGAAGCAAGGGGTATGAAATATATGATCTGTTCTGCTGTGTTTCTGCTATCTGATCTGTGTTGATAAGTATCTATTGGTGATGTATGTTTGTGCTTAAAAGTATGGAAAGGGTCCAGTCTGAAAATATGATGAAACGTGGCCTACAAGTGTTGTTCTATTGAATTTGTTGGATCCAGTGTGAAAATTGATGAAACGTGGTCCAAGGTGGTGCTGAGGGTTGTAGCCTTCAGTCAGGGGGTTGTAGCTCCCTTCCAGGTGAGGCTGGTAAACGAGATCAGGGGGGTCGTAGCTCCCTTCCAGGAGAGGCTGGTAAACGAGTCAGGGGGTTGGAGCTCCCTTCCAGGAGAGGCTGGTAAACGAGCGCAGGTGGGTGCCTGCGTGCTGGTCAAGTCTGCGCCAGCACATATGTTGTAAGATGTTTTCTCTATAATAAAATATTGAAGGTTGAGCAACTGCAGCGGTGGTTTTCTCCCGATTTGGGTTTCCACCTAAAAATCCTGGTGTTCATGTGTGATGCTTTGTGTGATGGTTTATTCTGTTCTTACTGCACATGTTTACTGTTTATTAAACATCTGATGAATGAATGATGGAATAATAGAAGTGAAGATTTAATGACATATCTAGATCTCTGTGTATACGCTAGTTTCATAAAAGGGATCCGCGTATATACGCTAGTTGACCGAAGGAAAGTAGCGTATGGGTTTTAAGGAATGAAAAAGTAAAAAGATTTGATTATGCAGTAAATACTGATTCACCCCCCCCTCTCAGTATTTTTCCCAACAATTGGTATCGGAGCAAGTCCTTCTGCTGAAGCTTGATCGCTTGAAGGAGATCCGTCGCAATGGGAAAGAAGCAAAAGAAGAAGGTTACTCAAGGAAAGAAGAAGCCTCAGAAATCATGTATAGAAGAAATTGAAGGAGATGAAACAGGTATTGATCGTTGCTCTTGTATTTTACTTAATTGTATATGCAAGGATTATTATAGTGAAAGTGAAGATGAAGAAGATTCTGACCAAGCTCTACAAGTGCTCATGGCAAAGAAGAAGGCTACTCAAAGTAAGGAGATAGCTGAATTTCACAAAAATGAATCAGATAGTGATTAGGGTCATCCCTTGAAAGATCTTAGTTGTGCAAACAATGGTGATGATAGTGAAGAATATGCTATCGAAGCTATCAAGATTAAAGATGAAGATAGTAAGAGAAAAGTTGTGGATCTAGAAGAAGTTATCAAAGATCAACAAAGAAAATTTAATGAGAAGGATTCTGCTAACAAAGCTTTGGTATTTAGATTGAAAAGGATGTTCGATGATGTATACAGTCGAAGTAAAGGATATCAAGCTGGAATCATCTCTCTGCAAGCAGAACTTGAAGAAGAAAATAAGAAGAATGAAGGACTTGAAGCAGAAAACGTTTCTCTAAAAACAGATCTGGAAAAATCAAAGAGGAAGAATGAAGGTCTTGAAGCTACAGTCATCTCTCTACAAGCAGATCTTGAAGCATCAAGTAAGAATATTGAGGAACCTCTACAAATGTTTGAAAAGGAAGGCCTTGAATCAGAAATCATCTCCCTCAAAGAAGACCTGGATAAATCAAATAAGAAGAATGCAGGACTTGAAGCAGAAAACATATCTCTGAAAGAAGATCTCAAAGCATCGAAGAAGAAGAATGAAGAGCTGCAACAAACATGTGAAGTAAATGAAAATTGGTTGAAAGAAGAGATTCTAAATCTAAAGGATCAAGTAGAATATGGAAGAAGGAAAGAAGAAAGCATGACAAAGCAATGTCAAGACTTGGAGGTTGAGGTAAATATTCTCAAAGGTAAATTAGAAGAAAAGGTTAGACTTTTGAGGTTTCAAGATAGTACTAAGATTTTGGATAATATTCTTAGTAGTCAAAGGTCTCCTTCTATCAAACTTGGTCTTGGTTTTCATGAAACTGTTAAAGGAGAATCTAGCTCACAAGGAGGTGCTAAAGAATCAAAGGATATCAATGCAAAATCTGAAGTATTGAAAGAGTCAAAAGATCAACCAACAATCATGAATTCTCAAAGGAATTCATTCAAGAACGTTGAATGTTTTAAATTTCATAACTATGGGCATGTTGCAGCAAATTGCAGGAGCAGATCATTTCAGCCACAAACAAACAGGTTCTACTCAGAAAGGTACTCTAGTTTCTTCAGGGGATATTGTTTCTCATGTAACATGTATGGACATAAAGGAGTTGATTGCAAAAGGAGGAAGATTAGAAATACTCATTATGATTCTTATGCTTACTTTTCTGGACATATGAGATGTTATTCTTGTAACAAGTATGGGCATGTAGAAAAGGAATGCAGGTTGAACAGATCTAAGAAAGTGGACAATTTTCAGCACACTGTTAGGAAGGTCAAACAAATTTGGAAAAAGAAGGAAGACCAATCAGAAATGTAGGGAATTCTGACCCTACTGCAGTCATCCGCTTCTGAAGCTTACTTCTCTGATTGACTGCAGGAATGATGTGGGATAAATTATGAGATTTAGTAATGTATCGTCACAGGGGGAGCAATATATGATGTCTCTCATGGTTGATTTGATTATTCTGGTTATATGTATTTCTGACAGTGCATCTGGTGTGAAGAAAAGACAGGAACAGAAGGTAAATGTGCAGGGGGAGATAAAGGAATGTGAAAAATTTCTATGTTTCACTTTCCATACGCGGGTTCTATTCACCAAAGTCGCGTATACACGCGAGTTCAAGCTGACACAGCCGCGTATGCATTGATGATAAGGAAATTTATCTGATAGCTGAAGATCTGGAGCAGAGGTCTAGGGGGAGCATCAGTCTGACTGCTGATGATTGCACTGTTAGCATTATTCTGGTTATATTCATGCTAATGATATGATACATGGTTCGTGTGTTGAAGATTATGGATGAAGCCTGGTTGCTTTATGATGAAGAGCATTTGTTGTTGAGATGAAAGTCTTATAATTCAGAAATGAGGACAGATCAAGCAGAGATTGTTGCTAATAACTTACTGTTGAAGGTGTTTCAGATTGCACAAGTTAAGGAAGAGCACTGGTTTAGGGGGAGTAGCAGGTTGATGATTGCATTGTTGGCAATATGGTTGCTTATTCTTTGGTCTTTATGATACTCATGCTCAAATGATGATGACTTGGCATATGGATTATTATGATGAGACTTTGAGCCCTGGTTGTTGATAAGTATCTTTTGTACTCACACATGGATGAGTTGGATGTCGTTTGATTCAGAGATAAATCATGCAGAGTTTGTTACTATGGTTGAGAGATATTTTTCCTTCATATGTTACTTCATGTTAAATCTTGAAGATCATGGTGATGTTGGACCACATGGATGATTGCTTGACACCTACGTGAAGATGTTATTATGATATGAGAATCTCTCTTGGAAAGATTGTATTGATGCTGCAAAGAATCTGAAGGCTTGGTTACTATTGTGCTGATGCTACAACGGTTGGATGACGCTTGAAGGCACAACTACACTGTTCTATCTATCTGTAGTCCAGGGGAGCAGTCAAATATCTCAGAAAGAAGCTGAACACTGTCTTTTCCTCACAGAGATTCAGATCTGGTTGAAATTTAGAAGATGGCTTGGGATACGCGGGTTTCCTGAAACACAGTCGCGTATGTACGCGAGTTCATGCACAGAAAAATGCGTATGTCTGATTGCTAACAATTTTTGCTTGGAGTCAGCTCTTTTCAGCACAGCTGCAGTGCTGTTTGGTATCTTTGATACTGTTTGGTATCTCTGGTGGTGTTCCAGTTCTCATAATTCTGTTTCTAATGTTTTGATGAAGATGCCTTGATGATTTGTTGGTGGAAGTTTTCGGGATGCACAAACTAAGGGGGAGCCTTAGTCATTTGGAAAGATTGCTTGGTTGCACAGATTCAGGGGGAGCATTAGCTTTGCTGAGTATAATGCATTGTTGGCATTATGATGGTTCTGAAATATGTTCTCTTTCTTGAGGACTTTCTGGTGTTGGTCTTAAATGGTCATTTTTGTAATTTGTTGAAAAGGTCTTGTTGAGACCCATGATGTAAATTTGTAATATTCAGTCATGTAAGGACTTGTCAATTTTTGTAAACCCACTTGGTTGGGTAGCTGAGTTGAAATATGTAAACCCACTTGGTTGGGTACTTGAGTCTCATATGTAAATCCACTTGGTTGGATATTTGATGTAAGTATGAGTCTTTGGTGATAGGAAGTTCATAGAGTCATGTACTTCATTGGAAAATTTGTTTGAAGATTCAGCATGAACTCAGGGGGAGCTTGGTCACTTCAGTATACATCAGATCTGCAGAACGCTTCTTCTACATGAGGAGAAAAGGGGGTGAGTGTGTTGGCTTTGATCCGCCCATTGCCCTTGATGTCAAAGGGGGAGAGTGTGTTGGTTTTGATCCGCTGGTTTTGATCCGCCCTTTGCCCTTGATGTCAAAGGGGGAGAGTGACATGGTGTTTGAATGCAGATAATGGTGTCAAAGAATTGGGAGAGTGACATGGTGTCAATATACTTATCTGTTGTGGTAACCAAACACCATCGTGGTTGCCATCAAGTCCAAAGGAGGAGATTGTTGGAAATATGATGTAGAGTGTTGTCCTTGATGGCAACCCACTAAATGAAGATGAAGACATGTGACAGTTGACATGGTGTTGTCCTTGATGGAAATTCACCTGATGAAGTTATTCTTGACTTGATGGACTTGGTAAACAATGTAAATCTGATGTGATATGATATGATGCTGAGTGTCTGATGTATGATGTTTGTTAGCAATATGATGTTGAGTGTTGTCCCTGAAAGGCAACCCACTTAATGAAGAAGATGGCAACTTACTTGATGAAGTTGTGCTTGATAGAATATGTTCTTGATGAAGAAAATATGATGTATCTACAGTGTGTACAGAAGGCAATGAAGAAAAGAATTCAGAATGTGCTCAAAGTATGATGGAAAAAGTATGTCTCTATGCATACACGGATATGACTAGGGGAAGTCGCGTATGCACGCGGGAAAGAACATGATAAGTCGCGTATGGGTAAAAGCGCTCAAAAAGTGCAAAAACAGGGGCCCATGGTATTGAAGACTCATGGTATTGATTTGGCTCGTGGTATTGCTTTGGCAAGTATGTTGAAGGCTCATGGTGTTAAACGCAACCCATGGTATTGAAAAAGGATAAACATATATAAGGAGAAGAAATTCGTATCGAGCTTGAGGTGTGGGAGCAAGATGTACGAGCTTGAGTGTGAAGACGAAGATATACGAGAGCTTGAATGAATACTTCTCTCTGAAGTATATCTGAATGGAAAGGGTTACACTTGAATGATAGATCTGAATGTTTGATGCACCAATGATGAAATGATGAAGCGGGATATCTAGATGTAAATATGATTGTATGTCTTAGATACATTAGTGGAAGGATTAGATCTGTGATGAGGCGAACATATGTCTAAAGTAAAGGGTTAAATCTGAACTAAATGTCTGATCTGAAGAAGTATGCTGCTCTATGATGGTTGAAGATATATACGCTACTTAGCCAAAGAGGAAGCGTGTATATACGTGACTTCGCTGAAGATAAAGCGCGTATGCGCAATGAAATACATACAAAGGTATACGCTGGTTTGTGTGGACGGAAGCGCGTATATACGCGACATCAGTAAAGGGAAAGCGCGTATGCAAACTAGGGTTTGCTGAAACAAGGGGTATGAAATATCTGATCTGTTCTGCTGTGTTTCTGCTATCTGATCTGTGTTGATAAGTATCTGTTGGTGATGTATGTTTTGTGCTTAAAAGTATGGAAACGGTCCAGTCTGAAAATATGATGAAATGTGGCCTGCAAGTGATGTTCTATTGAAGTTGTTGGATCCAGTGTGAAAATTGTTGAAACGTGGTCCAAGGTGGTGCTGAAGGTTGTAGCCTTCAGTGAGAAGATTGGCTCCTTCCGGTGGGGGGTGAACAGCGAGATCGGTGTGGCTCCCTTCCGGGGGAGGGGTTTGTGCAAACAAGAGCAGGGGGGTCTGGCTCCCTTCCAGGAAGAGGTGGTAAACGGCGCGGTGGGTACTGCGTGTTGGTCAAGTACGCGCCGACGCATATGTTGTAAGATGTTTCTCTATAATAAAATATTGAAGGGTGGCTTGGCTAGGTGGTGGTTTTCTCCCCGATTTGGGTTTCCACCTAAAAAATCACGGTGTTCATGTGTGATGCTTTGTGTGATGGTTTAATGCAATGTACACTTTTGTAACTACTGTTGAACATCGATGAATGAATGATGGAATAATATAAGTGAAGATTTAATGACGAGATCTAGATCTGTGTAAACGCTAGTTCATAAAGGGGATCCGCGTATATACGCTAGTTTACTGAAGGAAAGTAGCGTATGGGTTTTAAGGAATGAAAAAGTAAAAATATTTGATTATGCAGTAAATACTGATTCACCCCCCCCCCCCCTCGCAGTATTTTTCCCAAC
>CM076577.1:1488465525-1488629387 GCA_034641835.2 Pinus albicaulis | reverse complement strand
ACAGGATATAGATCAGATCTCCCAAATATTTGTTCCCTCTCTGTACAGACATTTATTTGGCCAAGACGCCCCTTGCATGTCATGGCGGGCCAAGGAGACTCTGGTTAAAGTGGCGCACTGGTTCCCTTTCCCTGGGTACACCTTCATCCGAGTCTTTGGAACTTACAAAGCACCACATGCTATGCCTCGCTTCGTGACAGACAAAATGCTGATGCAGGAGGTGTGCTTTCAGATGTCACACGGATTCTCCAACATCCTATCTAAGGGCAAAAAGAAGCCATGGCCCACTCTTCCCCTCACTATTGGTGCATTCACAGTTAAAGACTTCAAGGAAGTACTAGCAGAGGCAGAAGCAATGAGAAGTTATCAGCTGGGGGCACTTGAACACCGGACATATGACCCAGAGAGAATAGTCCCTGAACACTGCCGGAGAGCCAACCTCAAGTGGACTTATCAGCATCTTGAGCGCCCAGCGGAAGATGAGAGAAGAAACTGGTATAATGCTGAAAGACAACTTGCTCCAGGAATTGACGTGGTCCAGGAAGACTCAAATGATCAGAACTTAGAAGACAGAAGACGTCAGTTAGGAGGTGCCTCTTCATCCATACTCAAGAAATCTCGACTCAACACAGGGCCAACCCCATCCATCAAACAAAAGGAAGTAGAGGCAAAAGCCCAGCAGGAAAGGGAGAAAAAGCTAAAAGAAGATGAGGAGGCGCGCCAAAAGAGTGCATCAGCAACACAAAAGAAGAAGTTGGCCAAAGAGGCTAGGGAAGAAAGGGAAGACAAAGAGGCGCAAGCTGCAGCGGAACAGGCGCTTAAGGCAGAGCTGGACAAGGCAGAGGCTGAACGCCAAAAGAAAGCCGAGCAGGCTGCTGCAGCTGAACAGAAGAAGAGGGCCAAAATAGAAGCAGCAGCAGAGGCTGGATTCCAAAAGAAAGCCGAGCAGGCTGCTGCAGCTCAACTGAAGAAGAAGGCCGAAATCGAAGCAGCAGCAGAAGCTGAACGGCGGAGGAAGGAAGAAGAAGAGAAGAATACAGAGGAAAGAGCGGATGACATGCTAGATGATCTTGAGGACCCATCTCCCCTTGTAGCCTATAAATTGTCTTTTTGCCATGCTTTAATGTTTTCTGAGAATTTTGCCAATTGCATATTGCATAAATTACCAAAAACCTCTCTGTTTGCTTTTTCACCCCATGGCATCATCCCCTTTTCTTTAAAATCATGCCACAGCTCTCCCTGGCCCCAGAAACCTTGCAAATTCCCAAGAGAAAGGAGGCAAAAAGGTTCAAGGCCGCGCACACCAAACCCCCGGCAAGCTAAATCTGCGACCTGCGACCCAGCGACCTAGTCGCGAGGTCGCAGAGTCGCAATTTTCTCCAGTTTTACAGATTTGCGACCTGCGACCCAGCGACCTAGTCGCCAGGTCGCCAGGTCGCACTTTCCTTTGTTTTCGTAGATCTGCGACCTAGCGACCCAGCGACTTCAGGTCGCCAGGTCGCGAGGTCGCAAGATCGCGCCCGGGCCCTGTTTGTGTGATCTGCGACCCAGCGACTCACCAGTCCAGTTTTGCTTTAACGCATTTAGGTTTTGTCACTAAATTGTAACTGGTTTTAAGCGCCATGACGTTCTTATCGTGGGACTCCTTTCTGAATTTGACAGGTGAAGACATAGAGTGCATACCTGTGCTCTCAGATTCTAGTGACATGGCGCCCCCGCTATCTCGGAGAAAGGACAAGAGAATAGTGGAAGAGACTGATGAGTTGGTGGTGGTGTCCCCACCCCCAATATTCCGAGATACATTATGTACTTTTTCGAAAGACGACAGCATGAGATGGTACCAGATTTATCAGGAGTTCGCCAAATTGCCAGAATAATTTCCAGAAGATCTCCCAGACCGAGAAGTATACTTGGCGGTAAAGAGGTCCAAACTACATCTGGCAGGGGCGCATCCAGCCATATTCCCATGTCCGGAGATCATAGACTGGATCATACAAAAGACAGACCCCGAGAAGTTTGTGATCAGGGATTATGAAGGCAGAGCTTTCACTACGCTGGTAGGCTCGGATGCACACATTTATTATTCACTGCCTCGCCCAAACCAGCATTTCACCCGAGAATGGGCCGCTACTCACGCCATCCCAATAGTGGATACCATTAAACAATGGTGGGAGGAGCCCGAGAAGTTCAAGGTAAAAAATAACCAGGAATACCCAGTGGCGAGCCTAAGGAAGGTTTACAAATTGGTTGCCGCCATGCTCTGCAGACTTTACGGGCGCCCAGATTGCTCCACTTTCAACGGCAGTTGGGCCACTATTATGGAGTATGTGACAACACAGGGCACCCGTTTTAACTGGGCCGGCATACTGATGACGTCGTTGCAGACCAACTTGAACTCGGCATTGGCTCCGGACGAAGGAATGCCTGCTGAATTTTACATGGCTTCATACCTATTAGATGCGGTGTGCGCCCGAGTGGAGTTTGACGGCTGGGAGCACAACTGGGACCCCGAGAACACGCGCACAATCCATCTACAACTTAAAGTATTCTGGGAGTCTAAATACAAACAGGACATAGATCGGATCTCCCAAATATTTGTTCCCGCTCTGTACAGACATTTATTTGGCCAAGACGCCCCTTGCATGTCATGGCGGGCCAAGGAGACTCTGGTTAAAGTGGCGCACTGGTTCCCTTTCCCTGGGTACACCTTCATCCGAGTCTTTGGAACTTACAAGGCGCCACATGTTATGCCTCGTTTCGTGACGGACAAAATGCTTATTCAGGAGGTGTGTTTTCAGATGTCACATGGATTCTCCAACATCCTGTCTAAGGGCAAAAAGAAGCCATGGCCCACTCTGCCCCTCACTATTGGTGCATTCACAGTTAAAGACTTCAAGGAAGTACTCGCAGAGGCAGAAGCAATGAGAAGTTATCAGCTGGGGGCACTTGAACACCGAAACTATGACCCAGAGAGATTAGTCCCTGAACACTGCCGGAGAGCCAACCTCAAGTGGACTTATCAGCATCTTGAGCGCCCAGCGGAAGATGAGAGAAGAAACTGGTATAATGCTGAAAGACAACTTGCTCCGGGAATTGACGTAGTCCAGGAAGACTCAGATGATCAAAACTTAAAAGACAGAAGACGTCAGTTAGGAGGTTCCTCTTCATCCATGCTCCGGAAATCCCGAATCAACACAGGGCCAACTCCATCCATCAAACAAAAGGAGGCAGAAGCAAAAGCCCAGCAGGAAAGGGATAAAAAGCTAAAAGAAGATGAGGAGGCGCGCCAAAAGAGCGCAACAGCAACACAAAAGAAGAAGCTGGCCAAAGAGGCCAGGAAAGAAAAAGAAGACAAAGAGGCGCAAGCTGCAGCGGAACAGGCGCTTAAGGCAGAGCTGGACAAGGCAGAGGCTGAACGCCAAAAGAAAGCCGAGCAGGCTGCTGCAGCTGAACAGAAGAAGAGGGCTGAAATAGAAGCAGCCGCAGAGGCTGAACGCCAAAAGAAAGCCGAGCAGGCTGCTGCAGCTGAACAGAAGAAGAGGGCCGAGATAGAAGCAGCAGCAGAAGCTGAACGGCGGAGGAAGGAAGAGGAAGAGAAGAACACAGAGGAAAGAGAGGATGACACGCTAGATGATCTTGAAGTAACTCCTATCGACGTACCTTTGGGCCGTACACAACTCTCTGATGTTAGATCGCCCCAGAGACAGGAAGAAGATGTGTTCGACCTGACCAGACTCACATTTGATCAGTTTTCGTTCAAGATCCGTCAGGAGAAGAGGAGGTCGTTGGCACATAGTCCCTCTGCATCATCTGCAGTATCCACAGGTAAAGATATAGTTTTGGATACCAGGACTAATCCGGTAATGATAGCGTCAGCAGGTACTGCCTTCGCTGCGGCTACAGAAGAGAATGTAACCCGGATGAGCAGAGAAATAGTAGCTCTACAAAACAGACTGCACGCAACTGAGCAACGCGAAAAGATGGCAGAGCAGGAGAGAGCAGCATTGCAAGCGGAAGTCCAGCAACTTCGAAACCAAGCTCTACCAGCAAATGAAGTCTCGCTTGCCATTTTCAAGGAGTGTGAGGTGTTGGAGATGACTATGAGACAGGTATATGGTGAGATGTTCACCATAAAACAAACAGTCGCTCCTCTGGCAAGAGCACGAATGGAAACCAGGCAAAGACAAGATCAGCTCAAAGAGGCTTCACAGGCTTTGGACAGGATGATGGGTTGGAGCATTCAGTACCCTCAGGCACCTGAAAATTTGCCTAAGAGGGACTGGATCCACACGCAGGATGCGAAAGTTCAACTCCGCATAGCTATGCAATCTGGAGACAAATTGACTAAAGACCTGGACAAAGTGATGTCCTCGTACGACCATCTGATTAGTGGTATCGACTCAATGCATACGCTGCACCACATCCCATCGCTTGGAGCATTAGAGGAAGAGAAAACTTGGGAACAAGTAAACCAGGATATTCAATCATTCTTGCAACCCATCAAGCAGGCCGCAGCTGATCCGGAGCCCTCCGCATCTCAAGAGCATCTCAGTCAATTCATCGCCGCTCCAGCACGGATTTATACCAAGCTTGCGTCGCTCTCAAATCAGATCGGACAGAAGAGGGAGACCCTAGTACCAAACGCTTTGGAATGCGTGTATAGGCTGAAAGAGGAGGTGCCTCTGGTGTCCCCCATAGCGGCAGAATACCAGGCATGGCAGGATTTCCTTGGGGAACAACAGGTTGACATTAACAGTTCGCGTCCTGGCAGCAGCAAGTCCTGAGCAGCAAGAAGAACCAGGTCGCAAATCGCACCAACAGGACAGGTCGCTAGTCGCATCTCATACCTAGGTCGCAGGTCGCATCACCTACCCAGGTCGCAGAAGGAGTGGGTCTCAAGGTAGCCCAAAAGTCAAGAAGGCGAACAGTCAAGGAAACCCAATAGACAATTTTGGCATTATAAATACTCCTACGGGACATTGTACAAAGGGCTTTTCTTTTGGGAAACTCAGGAGCTACAAGCATTGTATTTAAAGATCTGACACTTGAGCATATGAATATAGAATCTTGTTAAAATACCCTATGGTTACGATGTGTTTTGCTGTATGAACACTTTGTGTATTTCTTTCAACAGTTTCAGAATATCCTATGATTAATGAATCTGTTATTTTCATGATATCGTTTATACGTCATGGCTATCCGTGTTGTATCAATGATGTTTATCTTATTATCTGTTATATTAATGAATGTTAATAAACTAGATTGTTAGCATTTCGCTTCATCTTTCAGGAAGTGCAGAGGTATCTTATCATCAAGAACTATTTTTTGTGTGATCAGACCACTGTACAAGCAATTACCCCACAAAAGATGTGTTGCTAAGGACATCTCTTGAGGTGTATGTGCTTTATCTATAATCTTGCTACACATAGTGTTTGATTCATGTTTAACACGTTAATCTCGTATTCTATATCAGGTGAATAAGTGTATGTTCGCAGGTTCAAGCAGGTTCTTTTGAGACCGAAGAGAAGTCATCTTAAGTGGTAGCCGGACCCACACTCCGGACGGGATCCCTACTCCAAACGGCTTAAGGTCTAATTGGGACTTTCTACCGGGGAGATCCCCTACTGTTGGCCGGACAAATTTTCCCGTCAACAGAATTGGCGCTAGAAGGAGGGCCTGAATGGCAGCCTCCCAACACACAACAAACATCCCATCACAAACTCCCCAAGGGGAGGTCACAAACAATGAAACTAACCCTCCTCTTCCAGAAGATATTCCAGGGAGGGAGCTTCGATATTATGAAATCACTAGGGAGCAGCTGAGAGCCTTACGCCCAACTGCCCGAGATCTTGTCAACCAGCTACGGTTCACTCCAATCATGGAATACCTTACCCATACTAGGACTCCGCCCGAGAACATCACCCCTAACGGAGCCATTGCAAGTACTATACCCGAGCTCATAAATCTCATGTTGGAAGACCTCGCACACGCTGTTGAGGAAAACGATCCTGTTCTCCAAGAGGGTGAAGAGTTTGCTGACACCGGTCCTTTCCCCGACTTCCAGCCTAACCAACCCCGACAAAACAACAACCAAGCACAACGCCCACCCAGGGATGGTGAGGCAGGCAGAGACCGAGGAAATATAGACGGGGGGAATAGAGCCCGTAGAAATGAAGGAGATAGGAATAGAGGCCGAGGGGCCGGGGGGAGGGGAGATAGAGGCCGAGGCCAAGGAAACCAAGCTCGCAACCGCCACCCAAACCCAGTGAGGCCTCCTGTAAACAACTTGGGATATCTTAGAGATTTTCTGAACCGTGGGGGACACCAAGACGAACACTCCCGTCACGAGTCAGAAGCATCGGTCTCAGGTTCGGAAGGAGAATCCGAACATCAGTTTAGGCAACACCAGCGAGCGAGAAGAATACAACCCCTAGCCTGGATGGCTCAATCCCCATTAAACCTTTTAGGCCCGCTCCAAGATTTGCCTAGGCATCCGGAGAAGCATCTACCAAAGTTCGACCCTGAAAAGGGTACCCTGGCTGAAGATCATATTAGCAGTTTCTATTTGTCTCTGCAAATCATGAGAAAACAGTCCGATGATGTCGCATGTCGACTGTTCCCCCATACCCTCGAAAACAAGGCAGCCACTTGGTACCGCTCTCTCCCCAGTGCCTCCATCACTTCATGGGAGCAATTCCGTCGCATTTTCCTGCATAAGTTTTCAGAAGATAAAACTCCTTCCATGCTTCTAACTGAGCTAAGCACCATCAAGTGTCAAAAAAAGGAAAAGGTGAAGGACTTCAACCAACGCTTCGCTACCATACTGCAGAAATTTCCTCCCAACTTAACATTGGATGACTCAATCACCATTGACTACTACACCAAAGCCCTGCCTAGAGATATTGCAGTTTTCGTGAAACGGGAAGCCCGTGCTAACCTTACGGCTAATTATGAGGCTGCTCTCGATGTGGAAAAGGACATGCTTTCGATAGGAGCCATCGATCATGAAGGACGAGATGATCACAAGCCCAACACGAAAAGAGGTCAGTCCTCCACTCCTAAGACTACTGATAGGGATAGAGATACTCTTGACTTTGAAAGCATGGCCAAAACGCTCAAGCATTTAACAAATGAAGTCACTGACCTCAGGAGAAAGGGCGCATAAGCCACGACTAGTAGTAGACCACCTAAACCTTTTTTCAGAAAAAGTAATCTCAATACTAGCAGACCTCCGTCCAACACAAATACTGCTCTAAATGTGGAAGAGATAGGGAAAGATAATTTCTGTTCTTTCCACCAAGCTGCCCATTCCGAGAAAACATGCCCTCAATGGATTGGTAGCATGACAACAGTAGTTAATCAGCTTTTGGATGATCAAACTCCAGGGGATGTGACGGAGGGTGAGTTTTCAGATCATGATGAAGATCCGTCCTCAAATGAAGAACCAGGATCCTCTATCCTTGCTTTTGACGTAATTCGAGGTGGAGAAAACCTTACTCCTATCGATATTTACATGGCAGATGCTCCCAAGGATCGGCCCGTGCGGAATTATAGCCTCAGAAGCAAAGGACCTGTTCCCGAACAGTCTTATGAAGAAAAAAAAAGGGCTTTCCTAAGGAAGATCCTGCCCCCTGGGAACGGAAAACAATCTGCCCCGGAAAAACTTCTCAACAACACTACCCGAGTGAGTCAAAAGGGCAAAATTCCGACAGAATCCTCTAAGACTTCCGCCGAGCCTAGCCCTCAACCAGAACCCAGTTATAACATTGTTGAGGATATGAAGAAAACGAGAGCAAACATTTCTCTCTATGAGTTGGCCCGCATTACTAATCAAAAGGAGCTCATTCTTAAGGCTTTCGCAAATACGTCAGCTACGAAGACTGTGAGCAATACGTCTGTGCAAGCCGGATCAGATGTACAATCCATAGTAAACGCCATTAATACCAACTCTAGAGGATCCACCCCCCCGTTCCTTTTGTCCTTCGAGATGTTCAACTTCAATGTCCACAACTGTCTCGTCGACTCCGGTGCCTCTACAAACGTTATGCCTTTATCTGTCTGTAAGAAACTTAACATTCGCCCGGAGAAGACTGATGCAAAAATCATACAACTCGATAGATCACAAGTACCTGCCATAGGGGAATTGAACAATGTCATCATCCACTTGTCATCAGACTCTAGGGTCCATCAGTGCATCGACATTGTGGTTGTTGATATTCCAGAAGCATACGACCTATTGCTCAGTAGAGATTGGTCCAGCAAATTACAAGGCTACTTCGCCACCGACTGGTCCCACTTGTGGCTTCCTTACAAGGGGCGGAATAATCAAATCAGGGTAGAAAGTGAGCCTTACATGAAACACACCGTCACTGATCTGGACGCCATTAATGAACCCATCAGCTTTGCACAAGAAGAGCTTAGCATGTGCTTTCTAGAGTCAATATTTGGATGCTACCAAACCCCCCAGTCTCCTATAGACCCCGAGGTTCAATCTGAAGTAGCCTTTGTCACTGAGGAGCAAGTAATCCCTGACTTACCACCTGCAGAAACTCCTTCACAGCCTAGTGCCCTGAAGGAGCCAGAAAGTGACCTATGGACCTTGTATTATGATGGATCCAAGACTAATGACGGAGCTGGTGCTGGTTGCATCGTGCTTGACCCGCATAAGAATAAATACTTGATCTCATGCCGGCTAGAGTTCCAGTGCACCAACAACTCGGCTGAGTACGAGGCATTAATCCTCGGGCTTAAAAAGGCACTGGACTTGAAGGTAAAATGTTTGCAGGTCATTGGAGATTCCGAAATCATCATCCGCCAGGTACGCAACACTATTCACTGTTTATCTCCACATTTAAAGGCGTATCAACAAGAGGTATGGCGTTTGATTTCTGGTTTTGATGCATTTGGAATAAAATCTGTCCTTAGGATGCACAACGCAGCAGCAGATACTCTGGCTAATGCTGCTGCTAGATTCACGCCTTTGAGGGACGGCTTTTCTATTGAAATTGTATATAGGCCCTCTGTGCCAGACAATATTTCTAATTTACGCGTGTTTAATGATGATCAACAGATTTTGGATTTTATGTGCAACGCTGAAGTATTCAAAGACGCGGCAATTGATGAGGAAGAACATGAGCGTGCGTTGCAGAAAAAGAATGAGGAACACAGAGAGAACATTATGCCCAAGGGGGTGGTATCATTAGAAAAGATGTTTGATCTGCAAAACCAATTCCGCAGGCCTCCGAACACCAAAGTGCAAAGTTCCATATTGGCTCATCGGCAAGTCAACTTGGGGTCAGATGAGAACCCTAAGTTTGTTAACCTTGGCAAAGACTGTAGTGATGAAGAGGCACGGGCTTTCACCCAGCTATTCCGGAAGTATCGTGATGTATTTGCTTGGACATATGAAGATCTACGTACATACGATACTCGTATCATTCAACATGTAATACCCATGAGGGAAGGAGTTAAACCCTTCCAACAGAAACTCAGGAAAATACATCCAGCTTTGGAGCCAATGATTCTAAAAGAACTTAAAAAGCTTTTAGATGCTCGCATCATTTTTAAAGTTCGTCACTCCACGTGGGTGTCAAATCTGGTACCTGTGCGAAAGAAGTCTGGTGAAATTCGCTTGTGTGTAGACTTCCGCAATGTGAATCGGTCCTCAAACAAAGACAACTACCCGGTGCCCCCCATGGAACAGATATTACAAGCTGTGTCTGGATCTGAGATGTTTTCCCTATTGGACGGCTTCTCCGGCTATAACCAAGTTTTGGTAGCCGAACCTGACAGATTGAAAACCACATTCCGGACAAAATGGGGAACCTTTGCTTTCAGACGCATGCCCTTTGGATTGATCAATGCAGGAGCCACCTTCCAACGAGCTATGGACATAGCCTTCCGCGGTCTAATAGGGTAGAGCGTGGTGGTTTATTTAGACGATGTTACTGTATTTTCAAAATGCAGGGGCGATCATTTACGTCACCTTAGACAAATCTTCGATAGATGCAGGAGGTATGGAATATCACTCAATCCTAAAAAGAGCGTTTTTGCTGTGGCAGAAGGAAATTTGCTAGGCCACATTATCACTAAACAGGGCATTGTGGTTGATCCGGAACGGGCTAAAGCCATTGCTCAGATTCCGCCCCCAAACAACAAGAAAGCAATGCAATCCTTCCTGGGGAAGATTAATTTTGTCCGTAAATTCATTTCAGATTTTGCGCAAATTGTCAGGCCACTGCAAGGAATGATTAAGAAGAATGCTGCATTCAAATGGAATCCCGAAGAGAAAGAGGCTTTCGAAAAAATCAAAAGGGCTATAGCTGAAACTCCTTCCCTCCAAAGTCCAGATTTTGATAAAGGTTTCATCCTATACACTTTCGCTTCAGATTCCTCGCTTGCGGCTGTCCTCACACAGAAAGATAATAACAACGATGAACGACCCATTTCTTTTATGAGCACCGGTCTACAGGGAGCTGAATTAAACTATCCGGAAATTGACAAGCAAGCCTATGCGGTTTATAAGGCAGTAAAACATTTTAGGCCCTACATATTGAAAAGTCACGTCACGGTTTTTGTACCGCACCCAGCAGTCCGCTCACTCTTCGTACAGCAAGAACTAGGCGAAAGGCGGGGCAACTGGATGGCATGTTTACAAGAATACGATTTAGAGTTCAAACCAGCACATACCGTCAAAGGACAGGGTTTATGTCAAATGGCCGCAGAGGCTGCAAATACACGCGAGATGGAAGAAGAATGTTGGGAACAAGAAATCGACATGTATCAGAGCGACCATGTGCCCCAGCAAAATAGCCCTTCTTGGTATTCTGACATTTCAAGATATCTGGCCCAAGGCACGATGGACCCTGCTCTTACTGCCCGATAGAAGCGCGCAATAAGATTAAAAGCCGCATCTCACCAACTGATCCAAGGTAAGTTATTCAAGAAACACCACGATGGGGTCCTGTTACGCTGTTTGGAAACTGACGAAGCACAAAAAATCTTAACCGAGTTACACGATGGACCCGCTGGAGGTCATTTTTCTGGAGATACCACTGCCCATAAGATAATGCGTGCAGGATATTATTGGCCTACTCTTTTCAAAGACACGCATGCATATGTTCGGAAATGCATTCAGTGCCAGAAGTTCGCCAACCGAGAAGCACGGCCAGCCGCACCACTACTCTCAGTAGCAGTAGAAGAACCTTTCCAACAATGGGGTTTGGACGTAATTGGGGAAATCCTACCGCACTCTTCTAAACAACATCGGTATATTCTTACGGCCACTGATTACTTCACCAGGTGGGTTGAGGCAACACCGTTACGCCGAATCAATGATCAAGAGGTAATAGAATTCCTCACGCATTCCATCATGACCACGTTTGGCGTTCCGACTTCTTTAGTTTTTGATAATGCGACTTATTTCTCATCTTTTAAGTTATATGATTTTGCGCTGGAAAATGGAATTATTTTGAAACATTCTGCAAACTACTATCCCCAGGGAAATGGATTAGCTGAGTTCACTAACAAGAACCTCATCCGGATTATTAAGAAGACCCTTCTATCCCACCAGCGTAACTGGCACAATGCCCTGCACAATGCACTGTGGGCTGACCGTATTACTCCAAAGTCCTCTCTAGGCACCTCCCCATTTTTCCTCGTGTATGGAAAAGAAGTTGTTCTACCTTCTCATCTATCTCTTCCGGCCCTCCAGCTGTCCCAAGAATGCCATGGAACCCCCTGTCCCACCTTGCAGAACCGAATCGACACCTTGCTGAAATTGGAGGAAGAAAGGCAAAAGACCCGGGAAAAGTTTGCCATCCATCAGAGCCGAATCAAAAGATGGTTTGATAAAAAGTCCGCGGGAAATAAAATTTTTGAAGTAGGAGACCTGGTCCTTAAGTGGGATAAAGCCCATGAGGAAAAGGGAAAGCATGCTAAGTTCCAAGCACTTTGGACAGGCCCTTTCCAAATTAATGAAAAGATAGGATCACACACATTCAGATTACAAACCCTTGATGGACGAGTCGAGGTCCTCCCGGTAAACGGGCATGACCTCAAACACTATTTCACTTAACATCCCTTCGAGGGCTGTCTGGTTTTGTACCATAGTTCCTTGTCTTTTGTTTGTTTAAAAAAAAATAAAAAAAAAATAAATATATATATATATATATATATATATAATAAAATAAATAAATAAAAATAAATAAATATATATATATATATAAATAAAATAGAATAAAAACCTAAGGAAGGATTTGTTAGAGCTACGCAGATTGACATACTGCAGCAGGTTCTCCGCTGATGGAAAGCCTTTCCCGATAAACTCAAAGGCGGCGAAAGTTGTTTGCCCTCTACACCTAGAGGTAGCACATTACCAAGCACAAGTCGTCAAGCAGGGGAACTTACCTCGCCAGGCTGAGAGGGTGTCCACAAAAGAAAATGCAGTGTAAATGGTAACCGGACCAGAAGGGAAGAGAGATACTCTAAAACGACGATAGGGCATCTGGGAAAAACCAAAGTCCTCATACCAGACCAGGAACAACCTCTCTGCAAGCAAGATAAGTCGGGATCCCTCATCCGCCCAGGCTAAATGGCCATTTCAAATAAGTGCCATAAGCACATTTAAATAAGTGCCTCAGGCACATTCAAAATAAGTGCAACAGCACAAAAATAAGGGTAAAGGCTTGAGAAAGGCTTCCTGCGCAGAGAGGTGATGTAACGACTCCGCCGGGGTACTGACCAGGCTCGCTGGCAGCGGAGCAACGTTCATGATTCCTAGGCAGTGACTCCGCCGGGACCGAGAGGTTCGCTGGCAGTGGAGCAACACGATGAAAACAAAATAATCGTACCAGACCCTGTGGCCGCCTGGAGTTCTCCGACCCTTCCAGTCCGGAGACCTGAAGAAAGAATCTGTTTGGATGACGCCCAACCAGACCAACAGGTTGAGCAACCCAGCTAGGTGCCGAAGGCTAAGAAATGGCAACCACGAGGTAAAGAGGACAGTCAGCATGAACCCCTCCCCCCCCCCGCAAAGACTAACCATCAGCAGAGACTCTGAGTTCGTCCAGTGAATCGCCATTTGTTGCAGTCTCTACAACACCCTCCAAAAATTTTGACTACCATTTCGAATTTTTGGAGCCCCTTAGAACTAAAGAGAAATTGCTAAGTCACTAAGTCGCAAAAGTAGACATTCATGAAAATTGCGACCTTGCGACCTAGCGACCCTCGTGTCGCTGTGTCGCATATCCCCCAACCCTATGAAAATCGCACCTGAGCGACTCCGTGGCGACCTAGTGACCCAGGTCGCTGTGTCGCAAGGTCGTATTTCAACTATTTTACGAAATCGCGACTTAGCGACCTTATACCCAGTCGACTGCAGTCGCCAGTCGGGGGGTTGACTATAGTCGCAAACTCAAAATATAACGACTGCGACCCAGCGACCCACATTAATGGCCCGCACGTGCGACTTCCTATAAAAGGGGGGTCGCAGGTCGCATTATTCACATTCGGCGATTTGTAAGGAAAACGCCTCTGACAGCTCAACTGACGAGTTTTTCCCGGGTAAGTTGCTATTTCTTCCTGCTGTTTCCATTCTAATGATTTTCTTACTAAACCCATCTCCCCTTGTAGCCTATAAATTGTCTTTTGGCCATGCTTTAATGTTTTCTGAGAATTTTGCCAATTGCATATTGCATAAATTACCAAAAACCTCTCTGTTTGCTATTTCACCCCATGGCATCATCCCCTTTTCTTTAAAATCATGCCACAGCTCTCCCTGGCCCCAGAAACCTTGCAAATTCCCAAGAGAAAGGAGGCAAAAAGGTTCAAGGCCGCGCGCACCAAACCCCCGGCAAGCTAAATCTGCGACCTGCGACCCAGCGACCTAGTCGCGAGGTCGCAGAGTCGCAATTTTCTCCAGTTTTACAGATTTGCGACCTGCGACCCAGCGACCTAGTCGCCAGGTCGCCAGGTCGCACTTTCATTTGTTTTCGCTAGATCTGCGACCTAGCGACCCAGCGACCTCAGGTCGCCAGGTCGCCAGGTCGCAAGATCGCGCCCGGGCCCTGTTTGTGTGATCTGCGACCCAGCGACTCACCAGTCCAGTTTTGCTTTAACGCATTTAGGTTTTGTCACCGAATTGTAACTGATTTTTATTCGCCATGACGTTCTTATCGTGGTAATCTTTTCTGAATTTGACAGGTGAAGATATAGAGTGCATACCTGTGCTCTCAGATTCTAGTGACATGGCGCCCCCGCGGTCTCGGAGAAAGGACAAGGGAACAGCGGAAGAGACTGATGAGCTGGTGGTGGTGTCCCCACCCCCAATATTCCGAGATACATTATGTACTTTTTCGAAAGACGACAGCATGAGGTGGTACCAGATTTATCAGGAGTTCGCCAAGTTGCCAGAAGAATTTCCGGAAGACCTCCCAGACCGAGAAATATACTTGGCCATAAAGAGGTCCAAACTACATCTGGCAGGGGCACATCCAGCTATATTCCCATGTCCGGAGATCATAGACTGGATAATACAAAAGACAGACCCAGAGAAATTTGTGATCAGAGATCATGAAGGCAGAGCTTTCACTACGCTGGTAGGCTCAGATGCACACATTTATTATTCACTGCTGCGCCCAAACCAGCACTTTACTCGAGAATGGGCTGCTACTCACGCCGTCCCGATTGTCGATACTATTAAACAATGGTGGGAGGAGCCCGAGAAGTTCAAGGTGAAAAAGAACCAGGAATACCCAGTGGCAAGCCTAAGAAAAGTTTATAAATTGGTTGCTGCCATGCTCTGCAGGCTTTACGGACGCCCAGATTGCTCCACTTTCAACGGCAGTTGGGCCACTATTATGGAGTATGTGACAACACAGGGCACCCGTTTTAACTGGGCCGGCATACTGATGACGTCGATGCAGACCAACTTGAACTCGGCATTGGCTCCGGACGAAGGAATGCCTGCTGAATTTTACATGGCTTCATACCTATTAGATGTGGTGTGCGCCCGAGTAGAGTTTGACGGCTGGGAGCACAACTGGGACCCCGAGAACACGCGCGCAATCCATCTACAACTCAAAGTATTCTGGGAGTCTAAATACAAACAGGACATAAATCGGATCTCCCAAATATTTGTTCCCGCTCTGTACAGACATTTATTTGGCCAAGACGCCCCTTGCATGTCATGGCGGGCCAAGGAGACCCTGGTTAAAGTGGCGCACTGGTTCCCTTTCCCTGAGTACACCTTCATCCGAGTCTTTGGAACTTACAAGGCGCCACATGTTATGCCTCGTGACGGACAAAATGCTGATGCAGGAGGTGTGCTTTCAGATGTCACATGGTTTCTCCAACATCTTGTCTAAGGGAAAAAAGAAGCCATGGCCCACTCTGCCCCTCACTATTGGTGCATTCACAGTTAAAGACTTCAAGGAGGTGCTAGCAGAAGCAGACGAAATGAGAAGTTATCAGCTGGGGGCAATTGAACACCGAAACTATGACCCAGAGAGATTGGTCCCTGAACACTGCCGGAGAGCCAACCTCAGGTGGACTTATCAGCATCTCGAACGCCCAGCAGAAGATGAGAAAAGAAACTGGTATAATTCTGAAAGACAACTTGCTCCGGGGGTTGACGTGGTCCAGGAAGACTCGGATGATCAGAACTTAGAAGACAGAAGACGTCAGTTAGGAGCTTCTTCTTCATCCATGCTCCAGAAATCCCGAATCAACACAGGGTCAACTCCATCCGCCAAACAAAAGGAGGCAGAAGCAAAGGCCCAGCAGGAAAGGGAGAGGAAGCTAAAAGAAGATGAGGAGGCGCGCCAAAAAAGTACAACTGCAGCACAAAAGAAGAAGCTGGCCAAAGAAGCCAGGAAAGAAAAAGAAGACAAAGAGGCACAAGCTGCAGCGGAACAGGCGCTTAAGGCAGAGTTGGACAAGGCGGAGGCTGAACGCCAAAAGAAAGCCGAGCAGGCTGCTGCAGCTGAACAGAAGAAGAGGGCCGAAATAGAAGCAGCCACAGAGGCTGAACGACAAAGGAAAGCCGAGCAGGCAGCTGCAGCTGAACAGAAGAAGAGGGCCGAGATAGAAGCAGCAGCAGAAGCTGAACGGCGGAGGAAGGAAGAGGAAGAGAAGAACACAGAGGAAAGAGAAGATGACACGCTATATGATCTTGAAGTAACTCCTCTCGACGTACCTTTGGGCCGTACACAACTCTCTGATGTTAGATCGCCCCAGAGACAGGAAGAAGATGTGTTCGACCTGACCAGACTCACATTTGATCAGTTTTCGTTCAAGATCCGTCAAGAGAAGAGGAGGTCGTTGGCACATAGTCCCTCTGCATCATCTGCAGTATCCACAGGTAAGGATATAGTTTTGGATACCAGGACTAATCCGATAATGATAGCGTCAGCAGGTACTGCCTTCGCTGCGGCTACAGAAGAGAATGTAACCCGGATGAGTAGAGAAATAGTAGCTCTACAAAACAGACTGCGCGCAGCTGAGCAACGCGAAAATATGGCAGAGCAGGAGAGAGCAGCATTGCAAGCGGAAGTCCAGCAACTTCGAAACCAAGCTCTACCAGCAAATGAAGTCTCGCTTGCCATTTTCAAGGAGTGTGAGGTGTTGGAGATGACTATGAGACAGGTATATGGTGAGATGTTCACCATCAAACAAACAGTCGCTCCTCTGGCAAGAGCACGAATGGAAACCAGGAAAAGACAAGATCAGCTCCAAGAGGCTTCACAGGCTTTGGACAGGATGATGGGTTGGACCATTCAGTACCCTCAGGCACCTGAAAATTTGCCTAAGAGGGACTGGATCCACACGCAGGATGCGAAAGTTCAACTCCGCATAGCGATGCAATCTGGAGACAAATTGACTAAAGACCTGGACAAAGTGATGTCCTCGTACGACCATCTGATTAGTGGTATCGACTCAATGCATACGCTGCACCACATCCCATCGCTTGGAGCATTAGAGGAAGAGAAAACCTGGGAACAAGTAAACTAGGATATTCAAACATTCTTGCAACCCATCAAGCAGGCCGCAGCTGATCCGGAGCCCTCCGCATCTCAAGAGCATCTCAGTCAATTCATCGCCGCTCCAGCGCGGATTTATACCAAGCTTGCGTCGCTCTCAAATCAGATTGGACAGAAGAGGGAGACCCTAGTACCGAACGCTTTGGAATGCATGTATAGGTTGAAAGAGGAGGTGCCCCTGGTGTCCCCCATAGCGGCAGAATACCAGGCATGGCAGGATTTCCTTAAGGAACAACAGGTTGACATTAACAGTTCGCGTCCCGGCAGCAGCAAGTCCTGAGCAGCAAGAAGAACCAGGTCGCAAATTGCAACAACAGGACAGGTCGCAGGTCGCATCATCTACCCAGGTCGCAGAAGGAGTTGGTCGCAAGGTAGCCCAAAAGTCAAGAAGGTGAACAGTCAAGGAAACCCAACAGACAATTTTGGCATTATAAATACTCCTACGGGACATTGTACAAAGGCTTTTTCTTTTGGGAAACTCAGGAGCTACAAGCATAGTATTTAAAGATCTGACACTTGAGCATATGAATATAGAATCTTGTTAAAATACCCTATGGTTATGATGTGTTTTGCTTTATGAACACTTTGTGTATTTCTTTCAACAGTTTCAGAATATCCTATGATTAATGAATCTGTTCTTTTCAGGATATCGTTTATACGTCATGGCTATCCGTGTTGTATCAATGATGTTTATCTTATTATCTGTTATATTAATGAATGTTAATAAACTAGATTGTTAGCATTTCGTTTCATCTTTCAGCAAGTGCAGAGGTATCTTATCATCAAGAACTATTTTTTGTGTGATCAGACCACTGTACAAGCAATTACCCCACAAAAGATGTGTTGCTAATGACATCTCTTGAGGTGTATGTGCTTTATCTATAATCTTGCTACACATAGTGTTTGATTCATTTTTAACACGTTAATCTCGTATTCTATATCAGGTGAATAAGTGCATGTTCGCAGGTTCAAGCAGGTTCTTTTGAGACCGAAGAGGAGTCATCTTAAGTGGTAGCTCTTATTAATTGCTGCTCATAAATAAAGATTGCTCACACATTATGTTGATCATGAAATGAAGGTGTTAATAAAGTAAAATAAGTTTTAAAGGAAAAGTTTTAAAATTCCATGAATGTGTTAAACTGATTCACCCCCCCCTCTCAGTTTAACTAAGAGTTCAACACTCCCTACTAAGAAAAACAACTTGATTAATAAAGAATTTAATGCCAAATAGAAAGATTACTCAACCGAGAACCACTATAATATATAGAACTGATTTTTTGATGTATAAATTATTTGTTTTATATGTGGTTGAATTTCCATTACCTATTATCTTCAAACCCGATGGGGAGGTATTGAACATGGGAGCCAACTTTAGGTAAATAAACATTCACATTGTCAACTTTGGAAAAAAAAATTATAATCCTAAAATTTTCTTACCTAATCATATTTTTAAATATATAATTGAGTTCCATTTATTAAAAACTAAGGCAATATTAAGAACCTCCTAGAGTTATAAAAGGTAATTGACATGAAAAATAAAAAATCCCCTCATGACAACATACAAATTTTAATCTTAATTGAATCATTTAAAAACTAAAAAGGGATAATAGACACTATCATAGGAAATTGGGGGTAAAAATCCTTTGGTGATTAATAATCGCATGTTAATCAAATAAGATATTTAAATACATTCAAGTAAAATCTATCTAGCATAGATGTAAATAAAGAGAATTTTTATTAACAGAAGTAGAGTTTACTCCAAGTTCATCTACATATCTATCTGAGCTCTAATTGCATGCTTGTCACAAATTGTATATTGTATATGAATAACAATAGTCTTGGTATACAAGAAAGTGAATGTAATTTTAATATGGAGACATTTTTGGAATGAAATTGTCCTTTATGGTATGGTTTATTTTCTTAACTCCAAACTTGGTTGATTGTTTCTCTATATAGATAAGAAACAAAAAATACAAAGTAATTTCACAATTTTAAGTTATAATTGTATATTTTATAATTACAAATCTAGTTTCTTATTAAACTATTTTACACACATCTATTTATTCAAATAAATTATATTGTGAATATATTTTCTCCTATTATTTGATTACAAAATTATTGTACTCCCTACTAAGTAAAACAACTTGATTAATAAATAATTGAATGCCAAATAGAAATATTACTCAACCGAGAACCATTATAATATATAGAACTGATTTTTTGATGTATAAATTATTTGTTTTATATGTGGTTGAATTTCCATTACCTATTATCTTCAAACCCGATGGGGAGGTATTGAACATGGGAGTCAACTTTAGGTAAATAAACATTCACATTGTCAACTTGAGAAAAAAAAATTATAATCCTAAAATTCTCTTACCTAATCATATTTTTAAATATATAATTGAGTTCCATTTATTAAAAACTAAGTCAATATTAAGAACCTCCTAGAGTTATAAAAGTTAATTGACATGAAAAATAAAAAATCTCCTCATGACAACATACAAATGTTAATATTAATTGAATCATTAAAAAACTAAAAAGGGATAATAGACACTATCACAATTTTCTTATCAAAACTAAATGCTCCTATATGAAACAATGATGACTTTCATCCGTTCAAGAGCAGTAAAAACAAGTTCATTGAGAAAACACTCTAGCACTAAGAGAGATTATGATGTCCATCACTATGTATGGGGTTCATTACAACCTTGGATATATTCTGTGAGTTGTTGTGATTTTTTTTCTTGTGGATAAAAAGATAAAAATACTCTTTTTTCTTATAGAACTATTATTATCTTAGATCCTTATAGCATTAGATATATTCTTTGATCTAATGTGATGTTTTTTTGTCACAATGATTCAAAAATCACTTATTATACCACAATATTGAATTTAACATAGTCTGTTTTGTTTATGAACCCTTTAAATAAACCACAGGAACATTTGATTTTACACTTTGATCTCCGCAGCATGGGTGGGGGTTTCAAAAATTTTAGAGTAAATTGAGCGGTTATTGTTAGAAATTGTTGTATAAGATGGGAAATTTGGATGGTTTGTAGAGAATATGGATGCCATAACAGATATCTATTTTGAATTATTAGTGTCTCTGGCCACCATGCATCTAATAGGATCCATTTCAACTAAGAACGTCAATAGATCACTGTGTGAATGAAACTTGTGACATCCGTGACCATTTTCTTTGATTGTGGATCAGGTTACAAACTAATACTTTGTGAAATCCCTACCAATTTTATTTGATTGTGGATCAGGTTAAAAACTAGAATACACTCTCTCTTCAGAAGACTCTACAATATATATTGGATGTGTTGGGGTTCCCATGTTTTGGCTAGATTGGCAAGACCAAAAGATGAGACAACATCAGAACCACTTTCAGACCTTAGGATCTAGCGCTCCTGGGTCCAGAGAGGGATCTCTCTATGTGAGCAAAGATTTTATGTCTTTGAAGCTCTTTGTTTGAGATGTTAGGCTAGTTATGGGCATAGGGTTTGTTTGTTTGATGTTTGTTTGGTTGTTGGGAATCAGGAAAGAAGGGTTTGACGTAAGACAAGACTGGGTAAAGAGGATTTTAGGCAAAGGAGATGATAAATCAGAGAACATTCAAGACCATTGGGAAATGGAGTCAGGAAAGGGTTTACTTACTAGTCAACATACATGCTTTCAGTTGGGCTAGTCATCCAAAGCATTTGGATCTTAAAGATGATAGTGTGGCATGAAAGGTAGAAAGAAAGTGAAAGGCAAGGAAACCTCCGAGGTGAACTTTCAGAAGTTAGATCCAGGGACAGGACATGCCATTGAACTCCTGTGATCCAAATCCTGAAAGGTAAACTCTTCAGACAAGGAACATTAAAGATTGGAAACACAAAGTTGAAACCTGAGATCAGAGAGAGACTTTGAACTCTCAATGCTTCGGCCTCCATCTTGAGGGAACTTATCAGGGTTTAACCAATAAAAAAGGATCCTAGTGAGACAAAAATCAAATTCTAGACCTCCCAGTGTTCCCAATTCATTCAATCAAACCTTAACAAGAACATCTGAAACACTGACCTCAATAATTCATACATCAGCTAGTAGGCAATAACATCCACTACATTGGTTAAATTAATTGAAATCAATCCTCAGATACACATATAGAAGAAAAACATTAAAGGCAAGGAGAGCAGAAACATAGGGTACCTAACAAGGGTAAATCCTATGCCAAATTTCTGATGCAAGCCAGAAGAAGTGTAATGAAATGAAATAAAACACAGAGATAGAAAACATCACCATCTGCTTTAAATCAGGATCCAAAGAAATGTGCTTGTCATATTAAAGAGAAACACCAGTCATGTACAACATAGCCAATAGCTTGAATATTCAGTCTGAATACATCTTCCTCAGCATATCTTACAACTTTACATAGAGACTATGTCTTGAAAGAAACAACTTGTAATTCTCTGATATCCAATCAACAACCTTTACAATGAGTTCCTTCATGAATTTTATAGCTGAAGAGAGCAAAGGAGGTAGGTGAAAAACTAAATGAAGCATTAAAGCTCAGAAAAGAAAGGGGGCCGAAACCCATTCTGTTTAAATTTGGTGCATTTATCTCTGGTACTCTTTGGGTGAAAATGTGGTCTTTTTCAGACTTCCATTTACTCCAGGTATGTCTCTGATGTACTTTGGCTACAACACTTCTGCAATACTTCTGGTGAATTAAAAAAAAAGGTAGAATAATGATGCCAGGGTCTTCCATGCCGCATATCAAATGCTTCTGATAGCACAGGACTGTTGTCAGGGTGGAAATTTATTTAGGGACACGGTATAGAATAAAACTGCATGGGTACTCCGTCCTTTCGTGGAGAAAACATTCTATTGATGTAGAAACCCTGATATTCATTAATTCCTACTCGCTGTACCCTTTGTGTGATCCATGATGTCTTCAATCTGGTACTTTTCCTCTAAGACACTGAGTTAAGGCTCAAAGATCTTCATTTTCGTGCCTTAGACTATCTACTGCTCCATTTCTATCTCTGTCGGTGAAAATTGTGCTTTAATGGCCCTGGGGAGGTTTTATAGAGTGTAAACCTTGTTCTTTTAATGCAAGTCCTGTCATGGCTCCTTCCTGGGCTTTCTTCATGATTTTAGCCTCTGAAAAATGGTCCTTTCTATGTTTTTTGCTGCTGTAATAAAGACTATGTAATCATGGCGGCTTTCACCACCTGATAACCCTGAAAAACACAAAAACCTGTTAAGGAAACCATGCATGGAGGTGATGGATGCAACGGGGATGACAAGAATGACCGTGCAGACAGGTGAGATGGCAGAATAGTGTGAGATCATGGTGGAAAATGCAATTAACAGTGGAACGTGGTATGGTGGACGTGGGTGGAGCGCAGAAAATTTTAATGAAAAACCTTTGAAATTTGACCTTTGAATGAATATATATGACGGGGCAGGCGAATATACGATGGACACATGCAGAAAGATGACGTTGCGGTACGGGGTCAATTGGCGGGCATGCATTTAATCTGGACCGTCCGATCTCTGTAGAAGATCGACGGTGGAAAAAACATCGAGGGCGATGGACAGTGGGCCAGGGGTGTACTTGCCGTGGATTATCTCCCGAGAAATTTCGGGGCACGATGACCGTTGGATGGGCCACTCTGGATCGGATGGCGCACGTGCATATCGCGCCAGGGAAAATTTCGAACTTTAACGAGCGATGGGGGGTGGTTTTCAAACAGTGCTTGGGACACGCGACATGCGATGAATGGAATCGCTGTGAAATGGAAAATACCGCTCAATCTCCAAACGCGGTGCGATGGATACCACCGGTTTGTGAATAGGGCTTTGGCACGAGGACCACAGACTCGGGTTAAAACTAGGCTTGTGACGACCGTCCGATCTGTACAGATCGATGGTTTAAAACACTCCCGATATACAACCTTGATAAGCGCTTTATGCTTTGGTGCCTGGTCTCGGCGCTGGGTCCTATGGAGGGAAACGGTAAGTGGGGCTAGGGTCGAAGGTGCTAAACCCAAAAAGGTGTAGAGTATGGGTTTTTGGCCAAATTTTAGTGCAATTCAGGGTTAGAAAAGGGCAACGATAGGGAATTAAGACAATCGAAGGTCGTTTAAATGGTTTAAGAGGGGAGTGGAGGTGGTTTAGAAGGTTTGGGAGGGATTTGGGAGTGAAATGAGAGGCTAAGAAAAGGGGATAAAGGGATAAAATGGTCATGCTTGCAGGAATACAAAGGGAAATGAAGGCCTTTGGGGCACAATTTTTTCACATCAGTGAGATCTTATAATGGGAATCAGCAGAGGGAATTTCATCAAAGGGAAAAGGCACAAGGAGGCTTCAAGGATGATGTGTTTTCAAAGGAAATGCATTCTTTGAAGGCTCAGAAACATCTAGCCCCCTGTTTGCTTGTCAAAAATTTATAGGGGGGCTAACAATGGCTCCACCTGGGGATGACTTCTTCTTGAAGGAGTCAAAAATTCAGAGATAATCTTTGGAGTAGGCCAGGTGCCTTATTTATTGACCCATTCTGTTCTTTCTTGGATCAGCTACCACAAATTGTGAAGACATCAAGTCAGCAGAATATTTTCCCAAACAATCTACCTACCCATCCTACAATCCTAACATTTTTTCTCCTAGGGTGCATTTGGACTAGCAAGCCCTTTACATCATTTATTTTTATAAATGGAAAATAAACCTATTCTAAATCTACCCTTATCACTCCATGAGACCAGATTAGACTGTTGGTATCATACGTTTCTCTACCTAATCTAACATCTACTGGGCTTAAACTGTCCAATAGATTTCTTCTCTACATTCTACAACAGAAATTTAAAAACGGTCAAACTAGGATTAGACAGTCTAGTTTGTTGTGAATCCAAGGCATAAAAACAATTGCACATGGACAAAAATTTGCAAAAAATTGGAAACAAAATCTCGAAGGCTTGAGATTTGAAATTTTGAAGTATCCTTATTTCTTTGGTGACTTAGGTTTTGAGCTTGTTAGAGTCACTTTCTCTTCTTCGTTCAACTCTGGTTTTGGGCTTGTTAGAGCTGATGCTTCTTTCTTCTTTGCTGGTCCAGGTTTTGGGCATGTTTGAACCAGCTATCTTTAATTTCTTTGGCTCAGGTTTTGGTCATACTAGAGCCAATCTTTTGCATTTCTGAGGTTCATGTTTTGAGCATGTCTGAACCCCTCCTTTCTCTCTATTTTTTTTTTTGGGGGGACATTTTCTCTTTTTCATGAAATAAAAAACATAGCAAATGGTATTTACAATGGAAATGGGAACTAGAAATTGGAAATCAGTAGTAGTAGTGTTTGAGCATCCTGCCATTGACAGGACCCCCAAACAGCTCCGTACCATCAAGTTCTTGTAGAAAAAACACATTTGGGCCTACAGTGGCCTGGATGATGTATGGACCTTGCCACAAACTGTCAAAATTTCTGTGCTTTCCTTTGTCCTCTCTTCTTGAATCCCATTTCAGAAATTTATCACCAATTTTGAAATTAGAAGCTTTGGTTCTCTTGTCAAACAACTTCTTTATATCTTCTTGTACTTTGATAGCTCTGTTGTAGAATTCTTCTCTTGTTTGCTGGAGATGAATTGTTTGACTTATTCTCCTCACCATACTATCTTCTTCTGTCTGAATTTCTTGGACAAGCTTAATCACTGGTACCCAAAGGCTGGTAGGAAAAATTGCTTCTGTTCCGTAGACAAGTTGATATGGTGACATGCCAATGGATTTCTTTGTTGTGAGCCTGTCAACCCACAGGGCATGCACTAACTTGTTATGCCATGAATTTTTGTTCTCTTCCAGCATATTTTTGATGATGGTCACCAGGCTCTTGTTTGATGATTCAGCTAAGCCATTACCTTGTGTATAATAGGCAGTTGAATGACCGAGTGTTATTCCATACTTGTGACAAAAATCAACCATTTTCTTGGATCCAAATGCAACAGCATTATCAGTGATTATTTTTCTTGGGCAGCCAAACCGAGAGAGTATGTGACCTTCCGGGAACCTAATGATGTCTGAATCTGTGGCATTCCTAGTAGGTATGGCCTCTATCCACTTAGTGAAGTAATCTGTGGCAATTAGGATCCATTTGTGTTGTGCAGAAGAAGCAGGGTGTATTTCTCCTATGAAATCTAAGCCCCATTGCATGAAGGGACCTTCAACAGCGATGGGTTGTAGGGGCAGAGGTAGGATCTTTCTTTTTCCTTCAAAGATCTGGCATTTGTGGCAGGAAATTATCATCTTATGGATATCATTGAAGAGTGTAGGCCAATAGTAGCCAGCTCGGAGTATTTTGTTTGCAGTGGCTTTCTAGTTTAGGTGGCCTCCACACTCTCCTGGATGGAATTCTTGTTTAATTATTTTTGCTTCAGACTCAAGCAAACATTTAAGCAATAGGCCATTTGTGCTTTTCCAGTATAATAATTCATTCTATATGTAGTAGTTTCTGGCTTTTAGCTTTAGAAATCTGGCTTTGGTCTTTGACAGTTCAGGAGGGGCATTGAGGTGTGTAAGCACATACAGAATGTCAGAATACCAAGGAGAGCTCTGAAAATTTTCCTCAACAGTGGGATTAGGCAATCCCTGCTGCTCATCCAAGGCATCCACCATGTTAATATCAAGGGCTTGCAGATTTGATTCAACCATTAACTGGGCTAAGCCTTGACCTTTGATCAGTTTTGTGGGTTTTATCTCAAGGTCATATTCTAGGATTACAGAAATCCATTTTCCCCTTTTCCCATCTGGGTCTTGGGACAAGATGTCTTTAACCACTATGTTGGGTACATAGACTATGGTGTGGGAATGCAGTATGTACACCCTGAAGTCTTTCAAGGCCTTAATCAGAGCATAGGCCTGTTTTTCCATTATGTTGTATTTCAAGGGTGCATCTCTCAGTGCTTTGCTGAAAAAAGAAATGGGCTGTTCCATTCCCTCTAGATTTCTCTGTAGCAGAACTGCAGCTATTGTATGCTCGGAGGCAAATGAAAAAATCAGGAAATATTTTGAGAAATCTGGACTGATTAGGACAGGAGCCTGGGTGAGTGCAAGTTTAACTGATTCAAAATATTTATTAGCCTCAACAGTCCATTTAACTCCTACACCTTTCTTCAACATGTTAGTCATATTCCTAAGGTGTTCAGCTAAGTTGGGAATAAACCTCCTAAGGAAGTTAATTTTCCTAATGAAGGACTGTAACTCTTTGATATTCCTCGGGTGTGTGATTTGTAGTATTCCCTCAACTCTTTGTGGGTCTATCCTAATCCCCTTCTTAGATATGATGTGGCCAAGAATTTTTCCTTCTTGCAGCCCAAATACAGTCTTTTTAGGATTCAATGACAGACCAAACCTTCTACATTTTTCAAACACTCTTCTCAGATGTTCTAGGTGTTTTTCTTCAGTATTGGAGTAAACTATTATGTCATCTAGGTAGATGAAAATGAAGTGCCCTATTTCATCTGAAAAGGCTATGTCCATTGCTCTTTGGAAGGTTGCACTAGCATTCATCAGTCCAAAAGGAATTTTCACATACATAAAAGTGCCCCATGGAGTGGTGAAAGCAGTCTTGAGTTGATCTTCTGGGAGTACTAAAACTTGGTTGTAACCTGAAAAACCATCTAACAGGGATATACTTTTTGAGCCTACTACCTTCTGAAGAATGTGTTCCATTCTTGGCAAAGGATAATTGTCTTTGAGTGAGGCTCTGTTAAGATTCCTGAAATATATACACAATCTTATCTCCCCTGTCTTCTTTCTCACAGCCACTATGTTTGAGACCCAATCAGAGAACCTCATGAGAACTATTATGCCTGCCTCATACATCTTCTTAATCTCTTTTTCAACTGCAGGCAATTGTTTTGGGTTTATTCTACGTAGTTTTTGTCTGAAGGGCTTCTGATTTTCTTTCAAGGGTATTTTGTGCTGTATAATGTTTGTGTCATAGGCCTTTAAGTCTTCGTAACTCCAGGAAAACACATCAATGAATTCCTTGAATAGGTCAATGTATTTCTTATTCATGTTTGCAGGTAGGGATTTAGCCAATTTAATCATTTTGGGCCTATCTTCAGTGCCTATGTTGCATTCCTCAACATCAGTGTCTGCATGTCCTATAGTGGGATTTTTTGCTACATCATCAAAGTCAAAAAGGTCCTCCAAAGGCACCAGAACATGGGGTATGTTCTTATCTTTGGTCTGCAGCACCTCTACTTCCTCACTATCTGCGTTTTCACATTTTTCGTTTGGATTTCCAATCTGTTCGTTTAAAGTGTTTATTTCTATGTTACAGGGTGGTTCTTCCTCATCTGAGGGTTCCTCACTTAGGCAGCTATCATCAGATCTCGAGTCTGAATCAGAAAACTCAAACTCATTCCTTCTTATCAGGAAATCTTCAATCTGTTTATCTCCTTCAAAAACCTGCCAATATTTTTCGTTATCTGGCATTGCAGGTCTGAATTTGGTCTGAATGATGATTTTTTGGTCGCTGGGGGTCTTAGGGTATGAACTAGCTATGCAGGCTAATCCATTTGCAATTACGTTGTGACTCCTAGGGACAAACACTAGTTCATATTCCACAAAAGTTTTCAATATATCCATAGCATCATTCCTATATGCTCTCAACCTAGGGTGTTTCGCCGTGTATTAACCATTCACTTTTTTGATAACCAACTCAGAGTCTCCATGCAAAGTTATCCTATGGGCTCCTAATTTTTTCAACAGATTTAAGCCTAGGATAAGAGCTTCATACTCTGCAATATTATTTGTACATTTAAAATGCAGGTTGAAAGCATGGCTCTCTGCATAGTCACTCTCTCAGTTGTGAAGCCACACCCCTGCTCCAGCAGTTCTCTTGGTGCATGACCCATCAAATTTCATTTCCCACAGGGGTTCATTTTTTGTTTTGTCATCATTTCCTTCCCTACAGCTGGGTTTTCCATTATGTTGTATTATCGGGTCTGCACTAGGCTGAGGGTCATTTTGTGTTTCAAAATGGGTGTGGAAATCAGAGAGGTGGCTAGTTGGTTGATCACGTTCTGTCTTTGTTTCTGTTTCTGGTCTACTCAGAGTTTCATTTTTAGTGCATTGTCTATGATTTTCTTCTTCATTTTTCTCCAAGTCCAGAGTGGCCATTATGTTAAAATCCGTGGTCTCAACTTCTCTATTTGTATCTATGTTTTCTGATTCTGGCTCTCCCAAGGATTCATCGTTACAGAAGATGAAAGAGTTCAGATCTGTATGTACAGAGTACAGAGGGGAATTTTCAAGCTTTTCAGGGCTACTGACTAAGAACTTCATTTGCGCCTCCCTATATAGTCTTCTCAGTTGGCTAAAAATAGGGATCGTGGCATATGCCCCATCCTTCTTCATTGTACCCTGCAGCTTGGCTCCCCATGACCTTGATAGTAACATACCATACTTAGGTGGCACATCTGCCACCAAAACATCCATGATCATGCATTTTTCTAGAATCTGGGTCAAGCTCATGCACAGGTCTTTAATTAGACCAAGACACCTTACCCTGCTAGAGTCAAATGAATACAAATCTTTATAGGGGCGGGTTATCTCTAGGCCTAGTTTTTCCATTACTACCTTAGGCATTAAGTTGTGAGATGCTCCAGAGTCATGCATTTCATTGTGAAGGATATTGTCATGGATATTGAGATTGATATAGAAAGGTGGGACTACCCCTTCCTGAAACTTTCCCTCAATCTTTGGACCAAACAGAAGTGTTGGTTGATCATCACTCAGGCTGACAGTGTCACTATTTTCACCTAGGTTCAAGGCTTTAAAAATTTGGCCTTTATATACATCTTGAGTGGCCAAATCAGAGAGTGGGACAAAGATTTTAATTTTTGCAATCTCACTTTCCAAATTGAAAGCGAACCGACTCTTTTGTGTGTTCGACTCTGTTTTGCTAGCCACCATCTTGGTGGCAGTATCGGTGGGCTGATTCTCGTTATGTACAGTGTTGGTGACAGTTTTATCAGGAGCACTAACTACAGTGCTAGTGCTGCTAGTTGATTGGCTTTGTTTCTCAGTGTTTTGGTTTTCTTTCTCTTTGTTTTTCCCAGAACCTTCAGCGGTTGATTTGTTGCTCTCGACAGCTGCTTTAGAAGTTTTCTCAGACCTTTTCTTGATAGTGATCTCAGAAGCTTTGGATTTGGAATTGTCTAGGCTCTTTTTGCTTCTAAGCTCACATTGTTCTCTGACCTGCATGATGGCGTCCTCAAATCCTAGTATGTAATCCTCAGATTCTAATCCTCCTTCATCCCAGTATGAGGGTGAGGGATGATCTTCCTTTGTGGAATGGTTGTGGATTGAATTTTCTATTTCAAACATGTTTATTGTGTTCCCTTCAGCCTCTTCTATGATTCCCTCATCTTCATCTAGAAAGTTCTCTTGAAATGGGGGAATGCCTTGTTGATCTGATTCTCTTTGTCTGTTGGGAGTGGCATTGTTTCTTCTAAAGTTTTGGTTCTGGTTATGATTTTGGTTTCTGTTTTGATTACTAACTGTGACAACCATTTTTTCCATCATTTGTTGTAACTTTTCCACATTCTTAGATAAACGGTCATAGTTTGGATCAGATGTGGAAGTTACATTATCATCCCTATATGTTACCCTTTTCTCAGCTCTCAATCTAGCTTTTTTCTCAATCAAATTAGCCTCTACACTCACTGCTCCTTTTTGCATGTCTTCCAAAGTGTTGTACTCTCTTTCCCTAAGCTGGTAGGCCATGTCAGCATCAAAGCCCTCAGGGTATTTCATTAGGGCCAAACCTTGGGGAGGTTTCATGTGTGGAGGAAGAGCATTATAGACGCTGTTGAACCTTGTAGAGTAGTCATGGACACTCTCCCCTACGTTTCTCTTAAGGTTCTTGTATTCTGCTAGGATTTGGAGAGGGTTTTCCTTAACTTCCCATTTGTTTATGAAGGTCTGATATAAAGCAGGAAGTTCTTGGATGCTATTAGGAGGTAGGCCTTTGAACCATTTCTTCACATCACCTCCCAAGCTCTGGGAAAAAATTTTCATTTTGACTGTATCATCATCTATCTCCATGTAGTCAAAGGAGTCTTCCATCCTATCTACATGATGTTGAGCCGTGGTGGAATCTTTTGCAGTGAAGTGAGGGATATTTGATTGATAATCATTGGGTAAAGGTACAAGAGGTTGATGTAAAACCGGAGGTGCATACCAGGCTGCCATAATGATGTTCTGATGAGGTAAAGGGTTAACTTGAGCAGCTGGTATATGGATGACAGAGATACTAGGACCAGCAGAAGTCTGTTGGGCAGATCTAGGGTGGCAGAGCCCCAAGTTTTGAAGGAAGTGAATATCAAGGGGTGTAGATGGAGGGGTTCCTCTGTCCCTAATGTGTTGACCACTATGAAATGGTGAACCGGGAAGCTGAAGGTCTGGCTGGTCTAGAACACTAAATGACCCAGCTCTTGGTAATCTGTTTGGTAGGTCTAGGTCAAAAGGTGGGTCTGATAGAGCTGTAAGGTCTTCTGGTGCAAAATTAGCTCTATGGATGTGGCTGGAAATAGTTGGTATTTTAGGTGTAGGAGATCTTTTGAGGATGCTCTCAGGGTTGTCAACTATTTCAGGTGGGTTTGGGTCAGGATAAGCTCTTGTGTGAATGGTTCTTGAAGCCAGAATGTTATTTTCTAACCAAGCAGCTTAAACCTACTTGTTACTTATGTTGTGGTTTATGTTGTTATGGAGGCTGGTCTTCCAGTGGAGTCTTATGTGAAACCAAGATAATCAGCAAGCCTACTGATCACCAGTGGAGTCTTTGATCTTTAAGGAACCATGGAGTCACTAGGTGGAGGGTCATGGGATGTTTCTAAGAGGTACATTGTCCACCACTGTGCTTACGTGAGGTTCATCTTCAAAGATATTTCAAACACATGCCACTCTAACCAGAGATTGACTGGGAGGGAATTTACCAGATATTTCACCTCCGAAAGAGGATGAGATCTGGAGGCTACCTGGCCCTTTCCAGACTCTGTTTAAGAGTGCGGGAGAACACATCAAATGGTTGATTTTGTGAATAGGAGTGTTTAACTAACAACCTAGGTTTCTGAGGCCCTTGCGATGTAGTAAGATGGAGAATAATTAGAAGGTCCCCAGTGGAGTCGCCATTATGTTGGGGTTCCCATGTTTTGGCCAAATTGGCAAGACCAAAAGATGAGACAACATCAGAACCACTTTCAGACCTCAGGATCTAGCCCTCCTGGATCCAGAGAGGGATCTCTCTATGTGAGCAAAGGTTTTATGTCTTTGAAGCTCTTTGTTTGAGATGTTAGGCTAGTTATGGGCACATGGTTTGTTTTTTTGATGTTTTTTTGGTTGTTGGGAATCAGGAAAGAAGGATTTGACGTAAGACAAGACTGGGCAAAGAGGATTTTAGGCAAAGGAGATGATAAATCAGAGAAAATTCAAGACCATTGGGAAATGGAGTCAGGAAAGGGTTTACTTTCTAGTCAACATACAGGCTTTCAGTTGGGCTAGTCATCCAAAGCATTTGGATCTTAAAGATGATAGTGTGGCATGAAAGGTAGAAATAAAATGAAAGGCAAGGAAACCTCCGAGGTGAATTTTCAGAAGTTAGATCCAAGGATAGGACATGCCATTGAACTCCTGTGATCCAAAACCTGAAAGGTAAACTCTTCAGACAAGGAACATTAAAGATTTGAAACACAAAGTTGAAACCTGAGATCAGAGAGAGACTTTGAACTCTCAATGCTTTGGCCTCCAGCTTGAGGGAACTTATGAGGGTTTAACCAATAGAAAAGGATCCTAGCGAGACAGAAATCAAATTCTAGACCTCCCAGTGTTCCCAATTCATTCAATCAAACCTTAACAAGACCTCAGTAATTCATACATCAGCTAGCAGGCAATAACATCCACTACACTGGTTAAATTAATTGAAATCAATCCTCAAATACACATATAGCAGAAAAACATTAAAGGCAAGGAGAGCAGAAACATAGGGTACCTAACAAGGGTAAATCCTATGACAAATTTCTGATGCAAGCCAGAAGAAGTGTAATGAAATGAAATAAAACACAGAGATAGAAAACATCACCAGCTACTTTAAATCAGGATCCAAAGAAATGTGCTTGTCATATTAAAGAGAAACACCAGTCATGTACAACATAGCCAATAGCTTGAATATTTAGTCTGAATACATCTTCCTCAGCCTATCTTACAACTTTACACAGAGACTATGTCTCGAAAGAAACAACTTGTAATTCTCTGATATCCAATCAACAACCTTTACAATGAGTTCCTTCATGAATTTTATAGCTGAAGAGAGCAGAGGAGGTAGGTGAAAAAATAAATGAAGCATTAAAGCTCAGAAAAGAAAGGGGGCTGAAACCCATTCTGTTTAAATTTGGTGCATTTATCTCTGGTACTCTTTGGGTGAAAATGTGGTCTTTGTCAGACTTCCATTTACTCCAGGTATGTCTCTGATGTACTTTGGCTGCAGCACTTTTGCAATACTTCTGGTGAATTAAACAAAAAGGTAGAATAATGATGCTAGGGTCTACCATGCTGCATATCAAATTCTTTTGATAGCACAGGACTGTTGTCAGGGTGGAAATTTCTTTAGGGACACGGTATAGAATAAAACTGCATGGGCACTCCATCCTTTCGTGGAGAAAACATTATGTTGATGTAGAAACCCTGATATTCATTAATTCCTACTCGTTGTGCCCTCTGTGTGATCCATGATGTCTTCAATCTGGTACTTTGCCTCTAAGACACTGAGTTAAGGCTCAAAGATCTTCATTTTCATGCCTTAGACTCTCTGCTGCTCCATTTCTGTCTCTGTCGGTGAAAACTACGCTTTAATGGCCATGGGGAGCTTTTACAGAGTGTAAACCTTGTTCTTTTAATGCAAGCCCTGTCATGGATCCTTCCCGGGCTTTCTTCATGATTTCGGCCTCTAAAAAATGGTCCTTTCTACATTTTTTTCCGCTGTAATAAAGACTGTGTAATCATGGCGGCTTTCACCACCTAATAACCCTGCAAAACACGAAAACCTGTTAAGGAAACCATGCATGGAGTTGATGGATGCAACGGGGACGACGAGAATGACCGTGCAGATAGGTGAGATGGCGGAATAGTGCGGGATCATGGTGGAAAATGCAATTAACAGTGGAACGTGGTCTGGTGGACGTGGGTGGAGTGCAGCAAATTTTAATGCAAAACCTTTGAAATTTGACCTTTGAATGAATATATATGACGGGGCGGGCGAATATATGATGGACGCACGCGGAAATACGACGTGGCGGTACGAGGTCAATTGGCGGGCATGCATTTAATCTGGACCGTCCGATCTCTAGAGGAGATCGACGGTGGAAAAAATGTCGGGGGCGATGGATAGTGGGCCAGGGGTGTACTTGCCGTGGATTATCTCCCGAGCAACTTCGGGGCACGATGACCATTGGATGGGCCGCTCTAGATCGAACGGTGCACGTGCATATCCCGGTTGGGCAAACGCTGAACGTTAACAAGCAATGGGATGCGTTTTTCAAACAGTGCTCGGGACACACGGCATGCAATGAATGGAATCGCTGTGAAATGGAAAATACCGCTCAATCTCCAAACGCGGTGCAATGGATACAACCGGTTTGTGAACAGGGCTTTGGAATGGGGACCACAGACTCGGGTGAAAATTGGGCTTGCGACGACCGTCCGATCTGTACAGATCGACAGTTTAAAACACTCCCGATATGCAACCTTTCTAAGCGCTTTATGCTTTGGTGCCTGGTCTCGGCGCCGGGTCCTGTGGAGGGAAACGGTAAGAGGGGCTAGGGCCGAAGGTGCTAAACCCCAAAAGGTGCAGAGTATGGGTTTTTGGCCAAATTTTAGTGTAATTCAGGGTCAGAAAAGGGCAACGATAGAGGAAAAAAGGGGAATTAAGACCATCAAAGGTCGTTTAAATGGTTTAAGAGGGGAGTGGAGGTGGTTTAGAGGGTTTGGGAGGGATTTTGGAGTGAAATGAGAGGCTCAGAAAAGGGGATAAAGGGAGAAAATGGTCATGCTTGCAGGAGTACAAAGGGCAATGAAGGCCTTTGGGGCACAATTTTTTCACTTCAGTGAGATCTTATAATGGGAATTAGCAGAGGGAATTTCATCAAAGGGCAAAGGCACAAGGAGGCTTCAAGGATGATGTGTTTTTAGAGGAAATGCATTCTTTGAAGGCTCAGAAACATCTAGCCCCTTGTTTGCTTGCCAAAAATTTATAGGGGGCTAACAGGATGGAGGGAAAGGTTATGATAAAACTTGTAAAAGAAACCCTGAGGGTTCTCTCAACTTACTCTATTGTTAATCACATATTGTCAATTTTGTAAAACTATAATCTACAATAAGGACTGAGTGGGGTTTTTCTTTTGTAAGTTTTGTTTGAATTGAAAAATAAAAAATTATAAAAACTAAAATTATGTAGTGAAAAACTTTGTTTAAAATTTCACAATAAAAAGTTGAGTAAGTTTGACATCATATAATATGAAATTTGTTTATGATTATAAAGTAAAAACATATAATATATTTTAGCTACAATTAGGTAATTAAAGATATGTATATAGTTTTTTTTTTAAATAAGAAACTTGATATTCATTAACAAAAAAAATTCGAAAGAGTATGTATGTAGTTACAAACTATTACAATTAAGTAATTAAAGGTAAATTTAGTGTTATTTAAGAAATGAGAATTATGAATAATCATCATTATTGGTCAAGATAAATCAGATCCTCTGAAATAATTTCACATATTTTAAAAATTTTCATTATTAATTTAATTTTTTATATATCAAGAAATACTACTCATGAATAATAAAACAATTATAACAACTATGTATATGGATGTATGAAAATTTAGATACATTTTATTAATAAAATTTTAAAAGAATAATGGTTATAAACAATTAAAAATAATTTTATTAAGTAGTTAGTTTAGATCTATATTATTTATCAAGTCATCATTTCTCTTTTCACTCTAAAAGAGGTTTGCATATGAAGACATTTGATCCATCTAGGATCTTGGTAGATCCAGAGTCAAGATTTATCTAGGTCATCTTAATTTAGCCTTTTAAATAAACTATATTCCACATCAATACCATGGGTCAATACTATTGGTTGTTTTTATAGTTTATTATTATTATTATTTTATTATTTTTATTTTTTATTGTATTTTGACCTAGTTAAAATATTCATTACATTATGTCAATCCTTTTATTTAATTTACTTTTATTTTCCTTTAAATAAAATATATTCCACATGAATACCATGGGTCAATACCATGGGCTGTTTTTGTTTTTATAGTTTATTATTATTTTTATTAGTCAGAATGTTAAACATGACATTACAACATTTTTATTATACACCTAAAATCAATCTAACTTATTAAAAGAAAAAAAAACTAACATTATAAAAATATATATAAAACTATTTACTTGTGATCTAATGGCCCAAAACATTTCAATCGTCTAACATTTGATTCAATAGCTTAGACATGAACACATTGGCAGCTAGGGAAGTTGTTTTCAAATAAGAATGCCTTACGGCATAACTAGCAATTGCTTTTATACTTAAAACATATATTTTAATATTAGCAATTGTTTTTAAAAGTGTAAAGATATATAAAAGGAATTGAACATGTTTATTATCTTATTACAAAAATGTTGTAGTAAAAGAAACATAATAACTTAAAAAGTGGAAGATGGAGTGGAGGAAATGTGTTCAGGCTTCCAAGATTTCGAGATATTCACTTAAGTGACATTCAAATTCCAAGATCTCTGTTAAAAAATTTAAATTAATTTGGAGCCATTAATTACAATCTTAAATTTAAATTTAAATTTTGTCTAGCAAAGACATGTTAGAATCACAAATTTATGTGGTGTAAGGGTCCTATAGGCTATCTTTAGCCTTGTGGACGTTAAATTTTTCTTTCTTTCTTTCTCATATTTCTAAAAGAAATTATGGTTTCCTTTGCATAGCTCGTGTAGGTCCCATAATAATGAGTGATCATTAAGTTAACCATAGTTAAGAAGTCTTTATGTAAATGATGGCCATTCCTAAACAAAAAAATGCCCAATAATGTCTCTAGTTGAACATGATTTAAGGTGGGACTTTATCATAATTAGTTAAATCAATTTTGTGTGGGAGTTGTCTTAAAAATTTTGATTTGAAGGAGCACCTCTAAGTATATGATATGCATTTATAGTTTGAAATTTTTTCACATTATTGAATTGCTTATTTTACATATATTTATTTTGTATGTGGAATGGAGAAAATATAAATCTCAAAATCATATTAACAAAGTATAAATATAAAAGAGAGAAATTTAATATATATATATATATATATATATATATATATATATATATATATATATATATATATAAAACATACTCATAACCGTTATTATATATATATATATATATATATATATATATATATATATATATATATATACTTTAAATGAAAAAATCTCATATATCAATTTAATATCTAATTTACCCATAATCACAATATTAAATTATCATTATTATTATTATTATTATTTTTAAATATTAAAAATAAATATATAACAAACTTAATTTTAATTTAGATATTAAAAATCAATTAAATATATTTATTCCGGCTCACTAATTTCTTGGAAATTTGAGATTATTCCAATTCTAATAAGTTCCTCCTCGTTATTATTTATAAAAGAAAAAAATATTTAGCAAAATAGTCCATTACTTTTAATAAATTTAAAAATTAGATTCGTGCCACATACTCCCCACCCATCAATTTCCTAGGGATTTGAGATCATTCTAATTCTAAGAAGCTCATCCGTGATAAGCTCCACATTATTATTTATAACATTCATTTATATAGAAACAAATTTTATTTAGCAAAACGGTCCATTTTACAATAAGATGTGTAATTTCTTTTTTTTTCTTAAGTTAAATTTGACTCATGTCAAAGCAACTGACAGACAAATGTCAAATAGAGATGAAAAAGGTAAACAATGGCGAGCCTTCTCATTTTAAAAAATTATTTAGCAAAATGGTCCATTACTTTTAATAAATTTGAAAATTAGATTCATGCCACGTGGCTCCCCACCCACCAATTTCCTAGAAATTTGAGATCATTCTAATTCTAATAAGCTCATCCATGATAAGTTCCTCATTATTATTTATAACATTCATTTATATAGAAACAAATTTTATTTAGCCAAACGGTCCATTTTACAATAAGATGTGTAATTCCTTTTTTCTTAAGTTAATTTTGACTCATGTCAAAGCAACAATGGACAAATTTCAAATGGAGATGAAAAAGGTTGACAATGCCAAGAAGATTTTCATTTTTTTTATAGCAAAATGGTCTATTACTCCTCTTAGAGTGCCTACAACCACATTAGAGCTCAATTTCATAATATTTGTTGCAATACTGACCTTCCTAGCCTTTTAAGATGTCAAAATTATAGTGAGCTCGGGAGGCTTCTCTCCAAGATTTTTGAGCATAGGAATAAAATCTTAAATCAAACTAAATAACTATTTTCTTTAGGTCCGATAGACCAAAGATTGGTCTCAGTGGATGTGAACTATCATCATCATCATCATCATCATCATATAGAAACAAATTTTATTTAGCAAAACGGTTCATTTACAGTAAGATGTGTAATTTTTTTTTTTCGTAAGTTAAATTTGACTCATGTCAAAACAACAAACCGACTGATGTCAAATGGAGATGAAAAAGTAAACAATGCCCAGCTTGATCATTTTCAAAAATTATTTTTGGTCCATTACTTTTAATAAATTTAAAAATTAGATTCTTGCCAAATAAACAATGCCCAACCTAACAATGTCAAAAACAACTACGCAACTAATGAACAAATCTCAAATAGAAATGAAAAAGGTAAACAATGCTCAACCTAACCATTTTCAATAAAATAACACCTTCAATTGAAAAAAAAAAATCAGTGTAAATATATTATTTGAGTAATACAATCTAAAATTATCCTTAAAAGATATATTTTAATAATTCAAACGTGATCGGTCCCGGTTATTAACCAAGCTCGCAACTTTGGCCAGAACTTAAAGGAATGGGGGTGTGCGCCGATTTATTGGATACCTGTTTTTCTATACGCGCCATGGAAAACATAGAGAACACTATCTCCTCTACAAAGAAGCCACGTGGCAAAATCTTCTCAACAATATATGGAAGTAATACGATTTTCCACCAACCCTGCTTTTTCTTTTTCTTTTGACAAACTACCATCTTTATTTAAACGTGGGCCCGCCTATTAACAAAGCTTACACCATGACAACGAAAACCCAGGGAATTGAGCTGCTATCCATCAGCTGTGTTCATATGCCACGTGGAAAACAAATGAATTCAAACGTGGCCAAAAAGTCAGGGAAATGAGCTGGACTCCGATTTATTCGTCATCTCTGTTTATATATATGCCACGCGGACAAGGTCTTTATTCAAACGTGGCCCGGCTATTAAGAGTGTTCACACCTTGACGACGATTTACTTGAGGTGCACGCCGATTTGACGACGATTTACTTGAGGTGGCCCGGCTATTAGTGTAGTTTCGCTTGAATTACAAGTATGATTTAATTTTGTATTTTCTTTTAATATTTTCAAATAAAAATATTAGAACGAGGGGTTATTATTTTGTTTGTTAGGTTAGATCTATTTTAACTGTGGATATCAAATTTATGGAATTGTAAAAATAGAAATATTTGCACCACCTTCAGAGAGTTGATCGATTAACACTAGATATATTCACAATTAAAAATAGTATTTTTCAATGATTATAATATTTATATCATAATATATTATAATTTACAAAATTAATAAATTAATTAAATTTTCATATTATAAAAAGGTGGAATTTTATATTGTATTATGATTTGTTTATTTATATAAAATTATAATATATAAATTATTAATTTTATTTTTGTTACTAATCATAAAAACATATTTAACTAAAATCTAATGATATTTTATGCAGGTTGGATTAGATTTATTTTAATTTTGGATTTACTCAGCTTTTAGAGGGATCAAATCTCCTAAGATGTTTTAGAGTGAAGTTTGCATCTCAAAATATTTGAAATGGCTTGGTAGATTCAAAGTTAAGATGGATCTAGGCTAGTTTAATTTCCTCCTTTAAATAGGCTATATTCCACATGAATACCATGGATCAATACCATGAGTTCTCATAACCCACTAGTAATTTGACGAAGTCAAGTTTATCTTATTATTTTAGTTTAAAGTTGTTTTTCTTTTAAAGTAGGGTTATTTTTATTTTTATTTATTTTGACAATGTAAAAATGTTTAGACATTGCATTACATTATCTCTACTATATTGAGCTAGAGAGCACCTATGTGAGCGTAATTAGAGAATAATACCATGGGAAAAATCATAGGTTTTCAAAACCCAAAGTCCCAAAACCATTAGTAAAATGAGTCAAAATGCTTACATAACATTACAATATTACAACATATTTTCCATACTAACTAGAGAGCACTTCTCACCACAATAACATGTAGTTAGTGTTATATATGCTTTATTGTTTTAAATGTTTTAAAATTATGCAATTGGAATGCGAGGATATATATATATATATATATATATATATATATATATATATATATATATATATATATATATATATATATATATATATAGATACTGGCCCAGATCCATCTTAACTCTAACTCTATAAAGATTGAGAGGGATCAAATATCTTGAGGTGCACACCTTTTTTTTGAGTGAAAAATTTGAGGAAATGTTTGCAGCTCTTTTTGAGTGCAAAACTTGAGAAAATTTTTACACCTCTAGAGATTTGATCCCTCTTGGCGCTTGATAGATCTACAAGTATATGGATCTATGCTAGTTTCAATAGTGTGTGACCAAGCAAAAGCTATAGAAGATAATAATGATTAATTTTATCAATAATATGTAAATACATATGATATTAATATAATAATTTTAAATATGCTAAATATTCTGGTCATTTTATTTTAAAATTTAATGATTAATTTATCAATAATATGTAAATACATATGATGATTAATATAATAATTTTAAATATGCTAAATATTCTAGTCATTTTAATTTAAAATTTGCTTAGTTACCTCTGTTTGTTCAGATGATAAATGTTGTTAATAACTTTAATGATGAAAAATGATGAAATAAAATTTTTGAATGCAAAGTGACAATGTAATAGTATTGAATGATATAAAATTTTAATAATAAGAATGTAGTTAATTACAAATAGTCTTCCTTTTCATCAATCTCAAACTAATTTTTTCTACTAATATTATTATCACCCTTGTTACTTTTGTCATCTTTTCAAATAGATTACATGAAAAAGACACTTGAAATCATAAACCATTTAAATCTTTACCTCGAGTTGTTGTAGTAAACATCATACATTATCTCTATTGCTCTACAATATTAATATATTGAATTAGTATAACATAAAAATCAATGTACATTGTCAATAATTTTTCATGCTTACACTGGAATCAATGCACAATGTTAATCCAATCACTTTAAAATTAATGTATCATAATATATCCAATTACATCAAATCAGAAATCAACATCTACACTGAAATCAATGCATCTAATGCAAGCAGTCAAATAATATTAGAAAACAACATTTACATTGAAATTAATGCATCTAATGCAAGCAATCAAATAGGATTAGAAATCAACCTCTATAGTCAAATCAATGCATCTAAAGCAAGTAAGAAAATAGGATTAGAAACCAACGTCTACACTAAAATCAATGCATTTAGTGCAAGCAATCAAATAGGATTAGAAATCACCATCTACAATGAAATCAAAGCATTTCAAGCATGCAATCAAATAAGATTAGAAATCATCTACATTGAAATCAATGCATTTAGTGCAAGCAATCAAATATTATTAGAAATCGACATCTATATTGAAATCAATGCATCTAGTGCAAGCAATCAAATAGGATTAGAAATCACCATCTACATTAAAATCAACGCATTTAGTGCAACCAATAAAATAGAATTAGAAATAATCTACATTCAAATCAATGCATCTGCGCAAATAATCAAATATCATTGGAAATAAAAATCTACACTAAAATCAATACATCTAGTGCATGTAATCAAATAGGATTAGAAATCACCATCTACACTGAAATCAATGCATCTAGTGCAAGAAATTTCCTTCCTTCCCCCCCTCCTCCATATATATCTATATCTCCCTCCATCTCTCCTTCTTTGTCTCTCTATCTCACCCCCCAAAAAAACACACTCTCTTACTCCATATCTATCAATATCTCTGTCCCTCCCTCCCTCTCTCCATCTCACTCTTCTTCCCTCTCTTCACCTTCCATCTTTATCTCTATATCCCTTTGTCTCTCTATATCACACCCAAAACATACACTCTCTTCTCCAATCTATCTTTCTACCCCCCCCCCCCCTCTCTCTCTCTCTTCACCTTCTCTCCCTCTCTCTCTTCCCCTTCTCTCCCTCTCCCCCGCTTCTATCTCTCTTCCATCCTGTTGTTCTCTCTCCCTCTCTCTCCATATTCCATATCACTCGATCTCTCTCTACCTTTCTGTATATTTCTTTCTTCTTACCTCCCTCTCTCTCCCCCTCCAACTCCATCTCTATTTCCCTCTCTCTCTCTCTCTCTCCAACTATCTTACTATATCCCTCCCTCTCTCCTTCTCTCCCCAATTATCTCCATCTCTCCTTCTTTGTCTCTTTATCTCACTCCCAAACATTGAGACTCTCTCTCCATCTCTCCTTTGTCACCCCCTTGCATAAAATCCACGTAGATTCAAACTGATAGTTGTAATATGCTAAAAAAAAAAATTGAATCTACTCTAAAAATTGTGGAAACCAATTACGATCACAAAATCACATGAGCAAGAAAGAGCAAGAATTTCAATTGTACAACACAAAGATTTATTTGGGGAAAACATTAGTTAAAAACCTCACTATCTATATATTGCATAAGTTAGAAAATATGAGAACAATAGAATCCTTTTCTCAATCCTGAGAACTCTCTACACTATATTTGTCTATCTCACTAATTCCTAGGCAAGATTGGTTCAATAATTAACCAATTTCTTAGCCTTAGGAATCCCTATTTCCTTGTGTTGCTTCCTTAGGTAATTGGGCCCTATTAACAAAGAAATTCCCCAATAATGATTGCACAATACATCAAGGCTCTTCCCTTAACTCCATGTAGCACCTGTACAATTGGATGATTATACAACTAATAGTACACTACCCTTAAACTCCAATCTCAACTGGGTCTTTCTCAGAACTGAAATCCATGAGTTATTTATGGCTGATTTATTAGTTAATTAATTGATCCATAGATATGGTTCAAGTCCAAGTTCCACTCTTTTACCTCTCACTAGTTCCTCCATCAGTTAGAACTAGTTAAACTGATTTTGACTCAGATAAACTAAGTTAATTAATTACAACTTACAATAAACTCACCTAGGGCTCCTATAATGTAGGAGACACTCTACATGCCTCTCATTAGACTTCAAACTCAAATTAACTAAACCAACTAAGCCAATTTAACTTATTTAACTCATACAAGTTTTAATTAGATGGGGAATAACAATTTTAATTCTAATTCAATTCAAGGGAAAATTAAACTAGAAATTCTTGTTGCCATTTTCAACATCCATCTCTCTCTCCACTTATCACTCTCTATGTCTTTGTTCTTCCCTCCTTCTCCCCCCATCCAAATTCATCTCTCCTACTCTCTCTCAATTCCTCTATCTCCCTTTCTCTCCTACCTCCCTCTCTCTTCCCCCATATTTCTCTCTCTCTCTCTCTCTCTCTCCAATCCTATCTCTTCCCCCATCACTCTCCTCCACTCTCTCAACTCATGTTTCTCGTCCTTCCTATCTCCCCCTTTTTCTCCTACCTCCCTCTCTCTTCCCCCATCTATCTCTCTCTCCCCTCTCTCTTTGCGCTCCTCTCTCTCTCTCTCTCTATGTTACTATATCACTCCCTCTCTCCATTGCTTCTTCTTTGTCTCTTTACCTCACCTCTAAACATACACTCTCTCTCTCCATCTCTCTCTTGCCTCTCCCTCTCTCTCACTCTCTATGTATTTCTTCTTCCCTCCATCTCCTCCCATCCCCCCCCAAACTCCATCTTTCTATACCTCCGTATATCATCCTCTCTCTCAAGTCATTTCCCTCATCCTTCCTCTCTCTCCCTTTCTCTCCTACCTCCCTCTCTCTTCCCCCAAAACTCTCTCTCTCTCTTTCCAATCCTCTCACTATCTCTCTCCCTCTCTCTTTCTCTCTCTCCCACATCCATCTTTGTGTCTCCCTCTCCCTCTCTAACCCTTATCGACCTCTCTCACTCCTCACCCTCTCACTCTCTTCATTCCTTATCTCCCCTCTCCTTTAGTTTATCTCCATCTCTCCCTTGTCGCTCCTCATATCTCTCCACCTCTATCACTCTATGTCTTTTTTCTTCCCTCTCATATATACCTATAGTTAATATATATATATATATCGTGATATATTAATATATATTATAATATAACAAATTTAATATTATATTAATCCAAATTTATTAGATTTAATAATATTAGTATTATAATATATTAATATGAATATTAAATTTAATAATAATAATAATATTAATATTAGGGTTAATAATATTTTTTTTGCACGATATTAATAATAATTTGGCCCATAGGCTTCACCTAAATAAAATTGGTTTTTTGAGTGTTCCTAAGTATAAAGAGGTTTATGGAGTAAGTACAAAAAGATTTTGTATTTATTTACCATACCTCTAGTTTATTTATATTTATATTTATTTATCATATCTCTTTTACTTACCATGGTATTTGGTACATAAGCTTAAGATATAATTAGATGTTGATTTCTAATCCTATTTGATATATTTTAATTTATTTACCATACCTATTCATATCTCTTTTATTGAGTGGGCATAGTGGTTAAAAGCATGTGTTTCCTCCTAAGAGGTAACATGTTCAAAACTAGAGGAGGGTAGAGTATGTATGTCTTCGTAGACTTAGTAGTCAAATTGCTGCGTGGCGGTGGGTACTTTGTCCCACAAACATGGGGGTCTCATACACCAAATATAAAGAGGTTTATGGATTAAATATAAAAAAACGTTTTATTTATTTATCATACCTCTAGTTTATTTATATTTTCATTTATTTACCATACCTTTGGAGAAAGTATAAAAAGAGAGATTTTATTTATTTACAATACCTATGTTTTATTTATATTTTTATTTATTTACGATACTTCTTTTTTGATTGTTCATAAACCTCTTTATATTTTAAATTTATATTTTGTTTATACATAATAATAAATAGATTGAATTTTAAATAGGGCTGAAATTACATTTAAATGTTAAATGTTAAATGTAAAACATGACATGTTAAATGTTTACATGTTTACGCTTGAGATCTACCCCCATACTAGGTTGTAGAGCGCCTCTAGTGCAATAAATCAAAGTTTACAAATGAAATACATTTTTCCACTTCAAAATTTAAATTTGAAAATTTCAAAAATATTCTACAACTTTATAGTTTTTGGTCTTTTATTCAATTTTTGGTGAAGTAAGAAGAGAGTTGGAGTCAATGAGGCCAAACTACCAAGACATGCATATTCAAAAAGTAATTAATGTGTCAATATTGGGCCACATTTTTTATGACTCTCTTTGTTCCCCACCAATAATTGATTGAAATATTTTACAATTTTGTTATATACAATTATGTCTTTAAGTCTATTTTTGTCAATATTGTCTTTGTTATTGTGAGTGGTTCATATAATTTAATATTGGGGTGAAATTTTAATATTTAAAATGTATGTTATTAGTCTCTTTCAATGTAGGACTCTAGTAATTATTCCCTTCCTAAATATTATTAGTTTAGCATTTAATAATGCAAATTATAATTTTTAAATTTGAAAGAAAAATATTTAATTTTCAACATTTTATTTAAAAAAAAAAAAATCAAAAATTTGATTGGATCATAACCTTAAGATCTTAGTGCAGTCTTTGCACAATATAGTTCCATGTTGATAATTTCCTCACATATTTTATGCCATAATTTATGGATATTGTTGCAATATTCGTGCATGACTTTTAGATATCTGTAGTTATTTTTTATTCTTAAGTTTTGTAGGAAAACCATCCAAAAATAAAATCCTTAAAATAGCTTTTACACATGTAAATAACATAAACGGGCTTAAAATATGCCTTAAAATAGCTTATGTTTGGCTAAGAGTTTGTCTTCCTTGGACATAAGGAAATAGGTTAACAACCCAAGACCCAGAGGCATATGGTGTCGATATTTCATAGGTCTTCTAAATTGATAATTACTTTTAATATTTTCATATTTCCAATCATCATTAAGTAATTACATAGAAGAAATCAAAAATAACATTTATGATAGTAAGATCATAAAGACAACCAAACAATAAACACAAATATGTTTACCCTCGGAAAACCTACATGGTGGAGAAACCCAACAACATTTTCCTTAGAGCAATTGCTTAATTCAATAGTCAAAACAAATTCAAAGAGAAACCGAGGTCAAACCTAGCCAATCTTCCACCGAGATAGGTTTTCCCAATATTCACCCTTCTGCCCAAGAAATCTACCCAGAATTCGATCTTCCATAGATGGTATGCCCATCAACTTTTTTTATTCCTAGTAGATTATCTTCCCATAACTCAACTAGCTATTTTTTCTTCTTCGTAATAGAAGAGATTTGAATTTCTTGAACAATTGATTAATCTAAATTGCAGTTTGAGGAGGAGGTTGAAGCCTTTATATATATTGTTCTAGGAGCCCGAATAGGTGTCTCTTCTAACTAGGTTGACTTCACAATTGGAGGTTTGAATTAACTTTTCTTAGAGGATAGAAATTCAAATTTAGAAATTCAAAATATTTCTTTTGAAAATGACATGAAGAACATGTCTTACATTTTTCATTATATATATTTAAGGGATAAAATTAAATGACATAAATAACATATATCTTACATAATTCAAGGGCTAAAATATTAATTATGAACATTGACCATAGCTACAAAATTCAACGCTCCCTCTTATGTAGTGAGGTATACATAATGACTATCCAAATGTTCTCTTGTTGAATTTTCTTTGAGAAAAAAATCATCATTTATCATTAGCATCAACATCATCAGATTACCATAATATTGGTCAAAAAATTTGACCCATGGTAAAATTTATAGCATGAAGTAGGTACCATAATTCTGGTTAGGATCTCTAACCTATGGTGCATCATTAGCATCAAATAGTCACCACGATTCTGGTCAGTTCCTCTGACCTATTGTATACAAAATAGTCTTGGTTCACCATCATCCTGGTCAATCTCTTTGATTTGTGGTGAAACCCTATGGACACAATCAATCCATTTTATTATTTTGGTCCCAAATCTAAAGGCCTCACTCTAGGCCATGATGTTAAATGGGATCACTCAACCTATATAGAATGTAATATAATCCTGAGGCTGCAATTCAACTACTCAACTCTATGGTTGAGTAATTTTGGGCCTCTAGGACAATTATTCCTAATCCTAGTCAACGTACCTGACTCAAGATGAATGTTTGTCCTCTACCGAACCATTCTCCTTAATCCTAGTCAACATAATTGACCTAGGGAGAACATATGCCCCTGATGCTATCACATCAATGCTCCCTCTCACTAAGTGATGTACACAAAGTTTGTACTCAAAGTATACAAACTTCATCTTGGGACAGAGGATTTGTGAGCATCTTTCTTGTCTGTAGAATAGTATTAGATCCACACTAATTCCTTTTGTATCATGTCATGGTACTAGATCTCACTATGCTTTGACTTGTCATCATGGTCATCACGTGCACTTGATCAAACAATATTGCAAGTAGTTTCTAAATCCATATTTCTTCTCAACCTGCCAACCAAGTTGCAATAAACTTGAACTCTATAGTATTGAGCGTGACAAATACTTTATTCTTTCTCATCTAAGAAATCATAATGGAGCCCAAAATAAACAAATATTATGATGAATTCATTTTTTCTCCGGCTCTCTTTGCACAATCTGAATCTATGTGTTCCTGCATTTGTACTGAATCACTGTTTGATACATATCTAAAACCATAACTGGTTGTGCCATAAAATTACAACAAAATGGACAATTTGGGCAAGATTTAGCACCAGATGTTAGTGCATTTTTTTACCAATTGGGATAAGAAGCTTGGCGCTAAATCTGGCTCTATTGTACATTTTTTAAAGCGTCCTTTTTTGCGACAAACTTTGCATTTTTTTTACACCAAATTTTGCATCATATTTTGCACCAAGATTTGCATTTGGTTTTACAAGAAGTTTTGCTTCTAGTTTTGTGCCATTTTTTGCATTTTTTTTCTTCCTTTTTTGTGCCATTCTTTTCTTCTAGTTTTTTGTCGTCATTTGCATCGAGTTTTACACCATCTTTTGCATCTGATTTAGTGACTTTTTTGCATCTAGTTTGTGCCAGGTTTTTCATCTACTCTTATGCCATTTTTTGCTCCTAATTTTGTACCTATTTTTGCACCAGTTTTTGTGCCTTTTTTGCACCATTTTTTGCATCCAAATTTTCACCATATGTTGAACCTGATTTAGTTCCAAATTTTGCATGGACATTTTTGCATCCTTTTTTGTACCATTTTTTTGCATCCACTTTTGCATATGATTTGTCTCCCTTTTTTGCATCCTATTCTACACCATATACTGCATTTAATTTTGCATCATTTGTTGCATCCAATTTAATATCATTTTTTACACCATTTCTTGCATCCAATTGCATCTGTTTGAGTACCCAAATTTGCATCCTATTTTGAGCCATGTGTTGCATTCACCTTTGTATCCCATTTTGTGTGCAATGTTCCATTCAATTTTGAGCCATTTTTTACGACTACTTTTGCATTTGTTTTTTCACCAATTTTTGCATCATTTTTTGCACCTCATTTTGCATCCAATATTGCATCTTAATTTGCATCCAAATTTGAGCCATTTTATGCCCATTTTTGCACCATTTTTTCAACTTTCGTGTCCAAATTTGCACCATTTTTTATATCCAATTTTGTATCAATTTTGGTGTCTAATTTTGCATCCTTTTTGGCATCCAAACTTTTATCGTTTTTCTGAAACATTTTGTGTCCACATTTGCATCTCATTGTGCACCTAGGTTTGAGTCTAAATTTGCATCTAGTTTTGCATCATTTTTGGAATCCAGTATGGCATCCTTGGTTTCACCCTTTTTTAGTCCCATTTTGCATCTTGTTTTGCGTATTTTCTTACATCCTTTTTCTCTTCCTTTTTTGCGCCCAATTTTGCATCCCAATTTTACACCATTCTTTGCATCCTCATTTTGGTGTCCATTTATGCATCCTTGTTTGCACCTAGTTTGGTTTCGCTTTTGTATGCCCTATTTTGTTCCCTTCTTTGTGTCTAGTGTTGCAGCCTTTTTTACATCTACTTTAAAACCCTTTTTGTGTCATTGTTTGCAGCTTTTTTTGATGGATAGTTTAACATCCAATTCTACTCCCAGTTTTTCATCCATGGTTACATCCACTTTTGGCTTCTTGTGTAGAGTGTACTTTTATTTCCATTTATAACCCCCTTTCCGCGTCCATTTTACTAATTTCAATTAGACAGTGAGATATATTACATTTTATAAATATCATTTAAGAATATATCACAATTCAAAATGATAAATTAATTTTTGTAAATAAATTTAGGTGAAATTGACAACATTCATCCAAAAAATAACATTATCTTCATTTATAACAATTCTCCATCAAAAAATCATTTACAAATTTCAATATACATATATGAAAATAAAATCAAAACCTATTGCAGATATCATTATTCCAAGATAAATTCACAACATTACATCCAAAAATAGTAATATCATCATACATAATGATTCTCCATAGAAAAAGATTGATAATTTTCAACACATATATAAAGTAACAAGATAATACTAATAATATCATCATAATATTTAATCAAATCAACTAAGATTCAAATGTGTGAATTATCAGATCAAAACCTTTCATGAATATCATTATTCTAAGGTAAATTCACAACATCTATCCAAAGATAGTAATATCATCATACATAATAATTCTCCATCAAAATAATGTTTATATTTTTCTATATATACATAAAATAACAAGATAATAATAAGAATATAATCATCATATTTAATCAAATAAATTAAAAGTCAATGTATGATTACCAAATCAAGATGTTTCATAGATATCATTATTCTAAGGTAAATTCACAACATCCATAAAAAAATAGGAATCTCATCATACACAATAATTATTCATAAAAAAATTGTTAACAATTTTCAACATATTCATAAGGTAACAAGATATTACCGATAGTATCATCATCATTATTCGAATAAACTCAAATTCAAATGTATGATGACTATATTAATACATCCCAACTAAATATAAAAAATAATGCATGGTTAGCTAGCACCACGAAGATCATAATCAAGATCATCCTCACGATCATCGCCATGATCATCATCTTGACCATCCTAATAGCCTAGTCCACATCATCATGGTCAATTCCATTGCCATCCTCATCATCATCATCTTCGATATCTGATGTAAGCTCAAAATATTCTGTATCATCATCTTCACAGTCATTACGTGAAGTGTTCTAGAAAAAAAATCAATATTACATGTCAGTATTAATTCCATAGCACATTGCATATTTTTGTTACAATGCTAACCATAAAATGAGGTAGGAAATAATAACATTTAATAAAATGAAAATATGGTTTAAGATATATTGGATATCCAACTAAGATTACACTTGTAATTCACATTAAGTAGTAGAAGTAATTTTAAATGCATATGAAGTAGGTACCCAATTGTTCTTCATATTCTATTATGAATGTTTCTTATGATTTCCATGCACGATTGGTAAATTAAGAGTCACTGGAAGCTTTAATTCAAATTATAATTGTAATTCAGATTAGAAATATAAGAAATTTTAACAAAAAAAAAATGTCTCGTGAAAAAGTAATTTTTTTTAATGAAAAATAAGTCGCATAGAATATGAATGCCACATGAAATATTGAGTTGTTTTAATGCATGTAATTTTCACTATGATTTTTTTTTCCAAAGAAAAAAGTGAAATTTCTATTAAAGAAAATAAAATTTACATAGTATATGCCCCATGGAATTCAATAAAACTGCATGTTTTTGCCTTGAGGAAACAAAAAAACATGGAGTTTGACGAGTTGTGAGTGAACAGAAGATGAGTCCCTCCAACCCCAGATAGAAATATACAGTAATTGTGCCAAAAACGATTCTCGGGCCTCCTCTACAGGAGGAGAACAACCCTAAACATAAATTGAGAGAGGCCTAAAACCAACATGTTTGTCCTTCAAAATAATTTCAAAGTTTATATAGAAATTTCAAGGCAATAACATAGAGATACCTGGGCCTCCTTCATAAAAGGAAAATAGCCTGAAACAAGATCAATACAGTATGAGTATGTTATGTGAAAAATACCCCACAACAACGTATTCAATATTCTTATGCAAATAAACTATGCTGTACATAATACATGTTTGTTTGGAAAGTGACAATAACAACAAGAATTTCAGCATAAACAAAAACTTGGACTTAGAGTCCCAAAAACAAAAGAGTATGTAATAATGTTAGGGAAAAAAAGGAGGCTGGTAGGTGATTCAAATCATTCCTCCTTCAATTTATTTTATGGTATAGATGCCCACAACCTGTTGTATTCCCTCCTTAGATAGGAGGTCTGCATCCATGTTTTATTCCCTACAGATATTGCATACAGAGAGTTCATTAAAATAGTGTCTCAAATTTAAAATTTCTTCTAATAGAGGAAGAAAAATATAATTTTGACATCTGAATTCTCCATTAAACCATCTGATGATTTTCAAATAATCTTCAAATATTTGGGCCGATCTCACTCCTAGATGGATAAGGCATCATAATTTTTTTTTAGGGACTGTAGTTCAACAAATTTGTTTGTTCCGGTTCCCAGACCCACTGAAGCTTTTAATAACTTTCCAGTCGGAAAATGAATTGTGATTCCTTCTCTGCATCTGTTTTGGGGTCCGAAGCAGCATCAAAATAATCCCACAGAATGTCTCCTCTGACCTCTTCGACCCTTATGATCCTCTCTTTATTTTTTGTACTTGGCCTGGGAATATTCTAAAAAATGGAGACCCCTTACACCGCTAAGTGTTATGAGGGGAGCCCCGGCTGCGGGTGATTAAGGGCGTCCGGAAGGATGGCATGCCACGGGAAAGCACGTGGCCACGCGCTCGACTGCATTTACTCCTCGCAGCCATGCTTACTGTGAATTTACTCCACCCAACACAGCATTTAAACTGGTGGGATCGCCGAGGATACGATCCTCCCTACATGAATTCCCGTCTTCACGCAATGTTCATCCGGCTATTCCACTCCCATCTCCGTCTGGTTGCTTTGCAGGTTAATTCCCCTATCCATCTGGTCTGTCACACCCTTCGGCGCTACATGACTCGGCAGGTTAAGCCTCTCAATTTTAGATGCCCTGCGGAGGCCTCCTCCCCCAGCTTCCGCACGCAGGTTGGCCGACGTTGTCCGCTCACTTGCTGCTTCGATCTTTATCCTGGCCTGCATATCACCCACAATCCTTTCTGCTCTGGTCTGGTCACTACCTCGTCTGATCTCTGGGATACGCTTCCTCCTCGCCTCTTGTCTGGTCCTAGTCTCGGCCATTGTCCCACCATGCCCAGATTGCGGCATAGGCTTCGATGCCGTCGGGGTAATGCGCGAGCTTCCTCTGCCAGAAGATGGCGCTCTCCCTCTAGTTCTTCGGAGTCGTCTTCCTCTGCAGATAGTTTCGAAAGGCCTCGAGCGAGGCGCCACTCCAGCAATGTGCTCAATCGCAATTCCCCTGCCTCGCGCAGACCCCGTCCCGGCTCTTCCAGGTCTCCTGCTGACTCCCGCCCTGTTGCGCCCCTCCACAGTCCCTCGACCGCCATTTTCCACTTTCAAAGTAACACCAACAAGCCTTTGATCATCGCCACGGTCACTGTCTCTTTCAAAGAGGTAGCTGAGACCATTCCCGCCCCTCCGTCTTCCACCCTCCCGAACGAGTCTGCGTTCTCTCCCTCTCCGCACATCACTCTCCATACAGGTTTTGATGCGGCGCGCAAAGCTGGAGAAGGCTGTTCCACCAACCCGCAAGCTGAAGGTTCACAAGAGGGCGTTCAAGATGCTGAGCCAGCTGCAATTCAGACCAACCCGACCCACACAGATGAAAGTGCAGGATGGTGCAGGATAGAAGAGGAGCAGCCTTCAGGCGACTACGGCCTCTAGTTGATCTGCAAATCCATGTAATCCTGCTAGGACTCTTTGATTTTTTGGCATATACTGTTGCTTCAGTTCTCAGTCACAAACATAGAATGAGTCGGTTTCCCCTCGTGGGCGACTCTGTTTTTCTGTTTATCACTAATATGCTAAAGCTGGTTTCCTCGGAAGAGGCAGCTCTTATACACTGCTCGAGCTGGTTTCCCGTACAGGGCAGCTCTATTTTTGTTATTTTGCTGACAGTATGCCTGTTGCAGGCTAGGATCGCTTTGTACTATATGTTCATATAATAGATTTTAGACTTACTTAGAAAAAAAAAAAAGTGTTATGAGGGGAGCACTATGTCCTTGAAAATGACCTTGTTCCTTGCAAGCCAAGTGCCCTAGGAGATAATCAGCAGTATTTTTTTACTCTGTCATCTTTTGCTTCATTCCACCAATTTTTCCATGCCTCATTAATAGATGGTCCTCCCCAACTCTGAGAAATATTTGAAAGCCTCAAGGATTCTTCCCAAAGTTTTATGTTGAAAGAGCAGTTGAGGAAGAGATAGTGTATCGATTCCTCGTTTCCCTTACATAGGGGGCACCAACCTGGCCCTACCTTAATTCTTTTATAGAGATTATCCCATGCTGGGGCTTTGTTCTTAAGGATGTACCAGAAGAAGAGCCTAGACTTCGCTGGAATTTTTAGTTTCCAAATCAGTTTGTACCACCACTCAGGAGCAACCCACCCTTTCTATGACATTAGCCAATTATAGCCAAACTTGGGGACATACATACCAGAAGGAGAGTGAACCCATCTAAGTGAGTCTAGATGCTCATGGCGACGAACATTGGATCTTTGAATTTCCCTTATAAATCCCTGCCATTCCTGCCACCACTGTTCATCAATTTGTAAATCCTCTCCTGATTTCCACGCTTGTCCCCATACTTTAGATTGGCCTAATTTATCAATATAGCATAGTTTTTGAATCCCTTTATTAGAAATGTGGTCCAACAACTCCCTATAGAGAGAAAAATCACTGTTTAACCCCACCCAGGGGTCCTACCCAATTATGAACTATTCTACATGCCCTGCGTGCCATGCCAGTCCTTTTTCAATGATATTTATCGATTCCAGCATGGCTTTTGATACAACTGAGGCCTGTGGGTGTCTTTTAACCGATGTTCTAAGCCATTCTCCTAATGAAGATGGGTCAATATATTTTATTTTTATCACCGTCATCCATAGATTGTGAAGAGAAATTAGCCTCCAACCCAGTTTTCTAGCCAAGGAGGGGGCAAAAGCTGAGAGATCCTTGATGCCCCAACTGCCCCACTCCTTTAGGCGTGCCACTTTTTCCCAAGCCACCCAAGGGAGTGCTGAGTTCTCTTTTGACCTTGCCCACAGGAATCTACTACAGATCCTCCTTATTTTTGAGAGGATTTCTTTGGGCACCCAAGTTAGGGTAGTCCAGTAAACCAAGATTGCTAGAACAACTAACTTGATCAAAGTTAGCCTTCCTGCCCTATATAGCCATTTGAAACTCCTATGTTTTATCCAGGATTCAATCTTAGCCACTAGCCAGTGCTTTTAATATATCCTATAAGAGTTAGGTTTTAAGCAAAACCCTAGACATTTGAAACATTCAGACAAAATTTTTACTTTGAAAGGGAGCTCTTCTGATATTATTCCTACTTCCACCCTTGAGAACCCTTCTAATGTTATGGATGAATTTTTCCCATTTATACTCATCCCCATTGCTTTAAGGAACAAGTCCAGTATATCTTTTATTTTCTAGATGTAATATCTACTTCCATTACTGAACAAAAGGATATCATCAATGAACAATGGGTGGGAAATATTGAGATTGACAGCGACTTCAATCCCTTTGATATCTCCTCTCCTTCTTGCATCAAGAATAATTTGACTAAGGACTTCTGCTACTATAAGGAAGAGAAGGGGGGAAAGAGGACACCCCTAGAATAGACCTATCTGGCTTTGAAAGAAAGGTGTGGCTGCCCCGTTAATAAAAATTGAAAAAATTATATTTTTGATGTAGCCCATCACCTAATTTATAAAGTCAATCCTAAGCCCCAGATGAGTTAGGATCAGATGGAGGTAAAGCCAAATTATGCGGTCGTATGCTTTGGAAAAATAAATTTTAACAATCACTCCCTTCTTACTACTCCTTTTGAGGCTACGAAGAGTTTCATGTGCCACTCCGACTGCTTCATGAATGTGTCTTCCCTCCAAAATCCAAACTTCTCCTTAGAAACTTTTCTAGATAGGATGGGTCTTAGAAGGACTGTGATCACATTTGCTATAAATTTATAGATGCAATTACATAGTGAGATGGGTTTGAAGTCCTCAAAATATTCAGGGTGATTCTATTGAAATTCAACAAGAAAATTTCAGTACCCACACCTAGTGCATGCAACACCTACACTAGGGTGGGGCCCACAGGGCTAAATTTGGTGCATGTTTATTTTAGTTATCCATTAATTAAGATGGACAATAAAATGTAATATAGTCTCATAAGAACTTGTAATAGTTAACTGAGTGTGATAAACTCAGTTAACTCATGAATTTTGAGTTGTGGGTAGTTGGTGAGGCATGCAGAGTAATTCTAGTTGTAACAGAGATTGAAGTTCAGTGGTGCATTAGTTAATGCAGGTTGTAATCAGTTTAACTCAGTTAAGTGGGTTAATGTCAGTTGTGCTAGTTGTAATTGTTTGATACACTAGTGAGAGATCAAGTGAATTAAATATTATTTATTCACAATCATTGATCTCACATGCAACTGAGGATTTACATGATTATTAGCTACATGCATGTCAGATCCAATGGAGACCCAGTTGAGATCTAGGTGAAAGGGAAGTTGACTATTAGTTGTAGGATTATTGGGTTGCACCCATGCAACCAAACACCCATTGCAGTTCCCATGATACTTGTGCATTGAAGGAGAGGAAAAATTTAAAAATAATAGGGATTTCATTCATTCACGATTACGCAAGTAAGGCAGGCTATCTAGAGGTAGTAAATTGGCTAAGTATTGGTAAGTTTTATGTATGACAGTGTGAGACAATTAGCTGAGTACAAGAGGGCTCTTGTGAGAAGAGTTGTATGTAATTGTTTCATGGTTTCATGTCGAATATACAATAGAAGATAGTGGGGTTTTGAGCTGCAAGATTTCCCCAGGAAATTATCTGTGTTGTGGCTTGATTGATTCTTCTTTGCTTCATGTGATTGGAAATTGTGTTTTTAATTCCGGAAAATATTTGTAGAAGAAATTCAATATTTAAGTTTAGTACATTGTTAGATCATATTGAATCCATGATATACATGCTTATTGTATAATTTATACACATCCTTATTGGGGATAAGAGCCAAGAAAGTTGAATTGAAGGGTTGGTAGATGGAGGCTTTGACCCTTGATTCTTCAACCATCCCTGCCAACCCCTCCCCCAAGGTATCAAAAAAGTGTTGAAATAATTCCATTATCCACCCATCTAGGTCTGGGATTTTTTCCTTCTGCATTGAATTTAGGATCCCCTCAACCTCTTCTTTATAAACAAGTTTCATAATATTTTCATTTTCCTCCTCCTCCGCATACCAGGGGAAGAACTGTGCCACTCAAATCACTTCTGCAATGGATGCTTCAGCCAGAGCTTTGAAGAGCTTTTTAAAGTGATTATTTCCGAGGAAGGCTAGGTCTTCTAAGTATTTTATTTTCATACCTTCCTTCAAATTCATGACCCAAATAGTATATATATTCTTCCTTCCTTTTGAAAAATTCTGAAAGAACTTTGAGTTTTCATCCCCCACTGTCAACCATATAACTCGAATTTTAAGTCTCTAATGCTCTTCCTTTTCCAGTAGGATTTTCCTTTGGTTTGATTCTAGCAGATTGATTCTGTCCCTTTTTTCACTTGTTTCATATCCATCTTCCTTTGTCTTTTCAAGCTGGTCTAACTCCTATCCTATCTGACGCAGGGTTTCATCCTCTGCAACTCTTTTCTACTTTTGCCATTCCATAGAGGCATTTTTCATTAGATTTAGTTTCTACATGAAGAGGTATCCTTTATCCTTTCCCAACTCCTCATCCCTCATCTCCAAATTGATTGAAACATCACATTATAGGATTCATCCTCCAGCCAAGATGGGTTGAGCTTAAAGGGGGGTCATGGTTTCTTATTAGGGCCTTTTAGTTCCAGAAAAATAGGAAGGTGATCCAAATCGCTGCCTTCCCCCTCCAAATGCCTGAACATCAGGATTCTGCTCGTCAAATCCTCTTTTAGGAGAAATTGATCCATTCTCATTGCCACACGATCCACCATGATTATTTTATTCCTCCAAGTAGGGCGGGGCTTGATCAGATTAATGTCAACAAGACACTTCGAGGCTATCTTATTTAAAAAAAAATCTTCTAGAGAATCAGAATGAGCTAAGAGTCCCCAAGATTTTGATAGCCCCAGAGAGAATTTCATATCTCCACCTATCACCAGATTCAAGTTCGCCATAAAGGATTTTGAGAAAAGATTATTCCAGAAAGGAACTCTATCCATACAAGGACCATATACATTCACTATCAGTGAAGATGAGCAGAGCTCAAGGGATTAGACCTCCATTCCTAGAGAATGTTCCAATCCCCAAGTGTTTACATCCTTCAATCTTCCTACCCTGATTCCCAACGCCAATCCCAACGACCTTCCTTTTGTATCCAGATTTCGGAAGGACCAGCTAGGAAGAAGCTTGGACAAAGAACCCTTTATCTCTTCGCCAATTCCCAGGGTTTATTGAAGCATTAAAACACCCGGCTCATAGGACTTAACTAAGTCCCTTAAGGCTAGTTTTTTGGAGCTACTAGAAAGTCCTCTACAATTGAACAGAAAAATAATCATTTACGACCATGGGAGGGGGTCTACGCTGCTCTAAGAATCCTTGACAGAGAATGTTGTTTCCCATCAGCTATAACAAGTTTGGTTCTTAACCAAGCTTTGCATAAATTATACTTCCTCCCTCTGGATTTCCGAGGACCAATCGAAATGGGATGAGTGCCTAATCCTCCTACTGCTTCCCAGGGTAATAATTTCTTCTCTCTAGGTCTAATATTGTAATGGGGCTTATAAGGGGAAAAGGCCAAATGAGGGGAGCCCTCAGAGCTAGAGGCTTCAGGTAGGTGCAAGCTGATCTCAGGTATTGCAGTTATGATACTATCCAATGCCTCCAATACAGATCCAACATGAGGTAAATCCATAATTACATGCTTGGAGGGACTAGGCCTTGAATAAGAACAAAGTGAAGAAATCAATTATGAATTTAGAGAAAGGATAGGGTCCAGGACCATAACTTCCATCTGTAGCACTGAGGCAGCATCTCCACCTTCCCCAGGGGGTGGCCAATGCAAATCCTCTATCTAAGGGGGTTCTACATTGTTGGCGATAACAGTCTTCATGTCTTGAGGTTCCTCTACTTCATGTTTCACTTTATCCCCTTCCATCCCTTCGATTACCTCCACTCCCTCCTCCATGTTATTCTCCTCTTCCTTAATTTTTCCTATCACCCCTACATTATTTTTCTGCTTGCTTCATCGCATGTACCCTAGAGGGAATTCCTTTTCTAGATGCCCATATTTGTGACAACGATGGCATCGAAAGGGCATCTACTCATAATCAATCATCTGTGTGAACGATAGATCCTTGTATTTCAGGTGAATTTCCTCTATTAGTCCTTCCTTAGGATTTAAGCTAACTAGGATCCTAGCATCAGTTTTGACCATAGTTTGTTGGAAGGACATATCAACCTCCAAAAACTAGCCCAAGGTGTTCCCAATTTCCCTAGACACTGACTCTATCCAGAAATGGATCGACAATCCTTGGAGATTTAGCCAAACCGGTGAATCTTACACCTTTTCTCGCTGTGCATCAAACAAAGGGTTCCATTTTTTGAAAATAATTGGGATTTTTCCAAAACTTCAATTACGCCTCAGAACCCATTCTAGAGATTCATTCTTACTGAATTTGATCCAAATCCAACCTTGTGCTAGGGTGGATACTTCGACCTGCTGCTTTGGAGCCTCTTTCCATTCTATTGTAACCCATTCCTTGATGTAATTAGTCGAGTATTGTTTTCCATAGCTCTTCCCACTAATATGGTTTCAACCGCCCCCATTACCTCGTCAATCTCAATATCAACGCCTAGCACCAGAATAGGGTTTGTCTCCTTCCTCTTTATCAGCTTAAATTTCTTTCTCTTACCACTTGCAATCCCGCTTCCTCTACCTTCCCTGAGCCCTGGTGTTATTCCTTTTGCATTGGGGCCTTCTGAGATGAGCGGCTTTGACCTCCCTTCCGCCGAGATTGGAAAATATAAGCGAGAGAGAGTCTCTCCTTCCTAGCCCTTCCTGCCCCGTTTGTATGTAAGTCCCACCTCTTCTCGGTGTACACCCATAACTACTTCACATTTATCTGCTTGAACTGGGAGAAAAACCCCTCCAAATTGGTCACTTGTTGTCTCCTCTATTGAACCAAGGTTTTGCAGGAACCTCCTGTCTGCCTCCAATGAAGATTCCACTGCCTCGACACCCTAGCTTGGGTAAGGAGGCTCATGCGAGTCCCTTTCCCTCGACTGTAACGAGAATTTATATGCAATAGGGTAGTTCAAATGAAACTCCCTGACTGGTTCTGACTTCCCTTGAGACTCGAACAGAAAGGACTTCAGACCTTTGTTTCCTTTGAACCCACAACTGAACACAATGTCCTCAAGCCCTCCCAAAAAAATAGGGTTTTTGAAACCACCGGATGAGAGGGTACTGGTGAGCCCTGGTATTGCACTAAGAGTCCTACAACTCCCAAGGGCTACCCTACTTTACTATATGAACACGGGGTTCATAAAAACTTGGAGGTGAGAGTGCTATATACACAGCAGATGCAATCTATTCATGTGATCCTCTTCTGCTTTATGAAAGGGTGCTATTTTTCAAACTATGATAAGAAATGGAAAGTAAATTGCTGGAAGGAAATGACAGAAAGGAAAATAAACTAAATTGCTAAAAATAAATGACAATAATGAAACTAATTTAAATTGTAGAAAAGGAAATGGCTGAAAAGAAACTAAACTATATTGTTGAAAAGAAGTGGCAGAAAGGAAACTAATTATAAACCACACTTAACTTGGAAAAATGGCTAGATGCAATCTTTTTAGCCTATGTTCTATCTACCATGCTTCTACACATGCAACTAAGCTATCCATGACTTTAGCCTAATTGAAAAAGTGTTGATTTGCAACTTGGAGGAAAGAAAAGGGAAAAAGTGGCTAATGGAGGGTTTAACGCATGAGACAAGCCTTAGAAGTGGAAAGAGCGGGGTTAAACCTTGTAAGACCTTATTATAGCACAGAAATGGCTTTGGAGTGGAATGAATTGAAAAGTGTGATGGCAGAGATGCGATGGAGGGAAAAGCTGCAATAATAATATCGCAATCGGCAGGAAAAGAGCGGTAAGTATTAACGAAAATTGAAAGAATTGTGGTTTGCAATTGCGATGCGTGACATGGCAAGAGGACTAGGGGCAGAGTGTGATAAAAATATCACAATCGAAAGGGAAATTAACAGTAAGTATTAGCGAAAAGGGAAAGAATTGTGGTTTGTGATTGCAATGTGTGACGTGGCAGGAGGACTGGCGGCGGAGTGTGATAACAATATCGCAATCGGTAGGAAAAGAATGGTAAGTATTAACGAACAAGGAAAAGGTGTGATGCATGACATGGCAGTGGGACCATCAGTGGAGAGAGATTGCAATATCACAATCGGTGTTTGGAAGCGGTAAGTCTTAAAGGAAACGAGAAAACGATGCGATCTGCGATAAGGAACGATGGTAAGTCCAAAGGGAAAAAAATGCGGTTTCTAATGTTTTTGACTATTTTTAATAAAAGAGAAGCGAAGGGAAGTGGAAAGGGATATTGCAGTCATGCTTGGAATGAGAGATCATTAATACCAACGTTGCATGAAGCGGGGACGAAGCGGGGACGTTTTTTGGAAGCAGGGACGTGGAAGCATCATTTTCCAAAAATTTAGGAAGCGAAGAGTTTCAGAAGCATCTAGTATATATATATATATATATATAATTTTTTTTTTAATTTTTTTGCATTTATATTCAAAAAAACAATCCCAAATACCATATTAGCTGTAGAAGACATGAAAACATGCATATTCTGACATAAATCAGGATAGATATGACATCCATGATTCCATTATACATCAATAATTAATTATTCGAGCATCATAAATCTAGAATCTAGATTCTAGATCCTAGCAATTGCAAACATACATCAAATAATTAAGCATGATAAAACATTTAAGCATACTATAAAACATAAATGATAAACATAAAACATTTAACCATATTATAAAACATAAATCATATTATAAGTGAGCAACTGTCAACATTAGTCATGTCCAAAATTCAAATAATAATGTTTACAAAATAGGCCACTTGGCCTCCACCAAGACAAAAAAGTTCAAATTCACAACAAGCCTACAAGTCTAATGATAATCTATGACAAAAGCAGTAAAGTATGCACTGTGAACACTGAAAATATCTACTCATCTCTTTTCCTTCCACCACGAAGAGTACGTGATGGTGCACCTCCACGTGGTGGAAATGAAGAAGATGGTGGCTGTGGAAGCCATGGCGATGGCACTACAGTTGATGAAGATGAAGCCCCTGCTGTTGGTGTTGAACCATGGGACCTAGGAACCAAGGGACTAGTGGGGGGTGGCATGTCAACTCAATCATCATCATCATGGATAAGAGCACCCTCTAATTTCTCTAATCGCAACACTCCATCCTCCAAATTGGTCTCCTCTGGATACCTGTCCCAAACAATAAGGTCTTTGTTGCTCTTTGCATCATCATAGTAATGGGACAACAATCTCAAGTTGTAATGAACATAAACCAAGCTCTCTGCCCAGTCTAAACTCAACCTGTTCCTTTTAACACTGTGGATGAAAGAATAAGAGCTCCAACACCTCTCTACAGAAGAAGTGTTTACCACCTGCGATAACACCTGCAATGCCAAAGTCTGTAGAAGTGGAGTAGCACCGCCATGCATGTTCCACCACTCAATAGAAGAAAAACTCTCTCGATCTCTAATAGCATGCATGCTCCCAAATGGACCAGTGGAAAGTGTATAGCTACTCAACTGTTTCCGTACCAAGTGTGCCTCATCCTCATCAGGGACTAATTTATCCAGTGCAAGCATATATTTTTGTAGGACCTCTGGATCTAGGTGTGGTTTTCTCCTGCTCACCCCCCCAGGTGTTGTTGTAGAAAGCCATGATAGACTATAATATTTAGATGTCAATACATATGATAATGCATGCAATAGAATATTTAGCATATCCCATCGCTTTACCACCTCTGCACGAATATATTTGTACAAGGTGGTATCTCTAGGCTCAACAATGTCTTTAATCTGCCCCAACATGTTACCCATTTTCTCATACACCTCCCTAATTATTGGCTTATCTGAATAGCCAAACTTGATCATGTAATAAATTGGTTTGGTGAATTGCAAAACATATTTAACCTGTGACCAAAATAACATGTCAAGAATAGTGTCCTTTGCTGCATTAGCACCATCTCTATTAGTGTTAATCTCCTCCCATGATTCAGTGGTGACCATATTAGTTAGAGCTTGTCTCACCTTCACTAGCTGCCTAAAGGTAAGGTAATAACTTGCAAATCTGGTTTTTGCAAGTTTAAGCAACTGCAACTTGGAGTAAGTGCCATAGAAGTAGTTTACCCTTGTATGCCCTGTGATAAATTTAATGAGCTTCTTCCCTCTCTTGTAAAGCTCATTAATCCACCCACATTCTTTATGCTTCACAATATCATGCATCAAAAGGTTCAATGTGTGCACAAGCACCCAAACCAAAATATGTGTGGATAAGTACGATCAATAATTTTACCTGCTCCATTACAATTTTCTGCATTATTTGTGATCACTTGAACCACTTTGCTAGGACCAACATCTCTGATTGATTGCAATAGGAGATCTGCAATGTTCTGGGAAGTTGCACTGACAGAGGAGGAATCATGACATGCAATAAACACTCCACCAGTAGCAGAAACACCAAGAACATTTATAAAATGTTGGTTTTTGATATTTGTCCACCCATCTGATACAATGGATACTCCACTATCCACCCATTCATTTGTAAAACGTGTCAAAGCTGCTTGAACCTTTCCTTTTTCTATTTCTAATAACATTGTTCTAGCTCTCTCGTAGTTGGGGGACTTGTATCCTTTTGGGGCTTCATTTATGCCCTTTACCATTTCATGCCAATAGGGAGAGTGAAGCACATTGAATGGTACACTGCAAGCACAAAGAAATCAGACTATCTTTCCATCCACATCATCCCTCCCAGCAACATTAAGGAAATATGCTATTGTTTTTTTACCTCTAGAACTTGCAGAAACACCGTGAGCAGATGAGCTACCAAATCTAGAGGTTGCACTTGATTCGGATTGAGTTTATTGTTTTTTATTTTTTTGTTGTGTAGCCTCCTCTATTTGGATGTATTTTCTTCTTTGTTCAGCTGAAACCTTTGGGCAAATTTCTATCCCCATAGCACCCTTTTTTTCATCACTGTCCATCACCCCAAAAAGATGCCTCCTCACACGGGTATATGAACTGCTAAATGGTTTTCCTCCATGAAAACCATGAGGGAAAAAAAATTTGTAGCTTCCACCACCTTTTCCCCCTTCAAGTATGGTCACATAGTTCCACAAGGGTGTCAATGCAGCTTTCCCATCTTGTGATTCAATGTTTTCATCATCCCCTTCCTCTTCAAAGCCTTCCTCCTCATCATACATTGGGTCACTCATATGGTGACCACTTTCCTCTTCTTCTTCATGTTCCCCTCTTCTATTTCTACTCCCCCTTACCATCATCAAAACCAAGAGGGGAATGATACATAGAACCCAAAGAAACATCATTTTTGAGTATGAATATAGATGGTGGACAACCTGCAAATAAATGTACAAGAAGAAAGAATGGGAAAGTGTAAGAGAGGGAGGAGAGAAAATACAAAAAACAATGAAAAAAAAATGAGAGAGTTTGGGGTTTGCACTTACCTCTTTAGCTCTTGTAGATGGAAGCCCTTCTTTACTCCTCCAAGCTCCTCCTCCTTCACTCCTTCAAGCTCTCCTCAACTCTCTCTTCTCCAAGCTCTCTTCTCCTCTCTTCTCCAAGCTCTCCAAAAACACAAGTGAGAAAATAAGAGGAAGAATAGAGCTTATAAGCTTTTCATCTAATCCCTAACCCAAGACTAACTCACTAAATAACCAAGCTAACATCAAAAATAAAAATTAAAAATTAAAAAAAACGCATTTTTCAAGTCCGCAAACCGGATCCGTACGCCGCTGTATGGAACCGTTCGCGATCCGTACGGATCCGTGCTGGAATCGCAGTGGTTCCGTACATTGATTCGCCATACGATCCACAAATATGCTGTATGGAAATGCGGATCTGGGCGTACAGATCCGGATTCCCAGGAAATGCAAATTTTTTTGTGAACCGCATTTCCAAAATTTGGATCCGCGGTTCGGGGTGCGGATCCCATACAGATCCATACGGGATGTGTTTCAGGCCTTGGAGCTGCGGGGGGGGGGATGTTTCCTGCAACATTGCTTAAGATCACAAGTGATTTGTGATTTACGATGGAGTGAGGTACGACGAGCAAGAGTTTCGAGGAGAAAGGGGCGGAGGTCTAACTTCGATGAATTTTCCAGCATTTTTGCATTAAAATGAGTAAGGTGATCATAACCAATAGAAACGGAGGAATAAGGCAGCTAAAGTTTTTAAGTGCTTTTAAGGGAAAAAGGTGGGTGTAGTAGTCAAAATAAGTAGAAAACAAGAGGGAATGGAGGCGTAAAAGCACGGTTTAGAGGCGTAACACAGAGATGGAAATAGTGAATAGAAATAATCATTTTTGGTATGTGGGAAGGCTTACCCTCCTCGATCTCTATCGACAGAGATGAGAAGGGAAGTCTAGATCCACAACTTTGAGAGTTTTATCCTCTATTATTATACTCACAAGCAAATGAAAAACTACAATAGCACACTGAAAGAAAAAACTAAGCAGCAATGAAACTATGAGAAGAAAAACTAATTGAATTACAGAAAGAAAACTAGCTTAATGGAAGAAAGGAAAAGGTAGTAACAGCAGAGAAGCCGAGGCACATGGATTGGGCCCTAACCCATGAGCCTAGCTCTCTGAAACTTAAATTAGTCGAATGAAATCAATCTACTCATTTCATAAAAGAGTAACCTCATACATCTCTGAAAGTTTGATTACTAAGTAAAATAATAAAAAGCTCAATAGCTTACAACAAAGTTTCAACTAGAATTGACTGGAATTGACTAACTAAATAACTCCTTCGTAGCTATAGCTCTGCTCTATTTATTCTACAGGGAAGCTACCAATAGCTCCCTAGAAAATAATGATTGAGTCGGCTTAACTCCTAGTAAACAAAGATTGAGTGCTCTCCTCTTTGAGTTTCTTGGTTGCCTTTGGAACTCAAACTGTTGGAGAGAATCTTTGGGATGATTGAGTCCACTTGACTCCAAGTAAATATATGTTGAGTGAACTCCTCTTTGAATTTCTTGGCTACCTCTAGAATTTGAATTGTTGGAGGGGATCTCATGAGGATTGTTTGGCTACCTTTGAGGGTGGAAAAACCACTTGAATCTCTCCAAGATTTCTCCCTAATTTCCTGATATTCTTCACTCTTGATATTCCAGTGGTAGGGAGCAAGTACCTAAATTATATCCTTATCCAAATCTGCATAATCTGCCAAATATTGTCACAATATTCTACAAAAATAACCAATATTAGGCACAAATATGTAATTACCTTTAAACCTTCCTAAGAAAATATTAAAGCATAAGAAAAAATTATTAAGTGCAGAATGAGAGATTTAATATATATAGTCATGTGCATAAGGAAGGTATATGGGCTTAAGAAAGGTTAAATAGGCCTTATTTTATGTCTAATCTAGAGGCCCATCATCACCCCCTACTGAAACTGTTGCTCATCCTTTGAGAAACCTATTCATCCTCCCCGCCTTATGGTTTTTCTTTCATGCTGGCTTATTTCATTTTCTGTTTATTGGCCCATGCGTTGCTCCTCCTACTAATATTCTTGCTATTATTCTTGGATTTCTTCTTCTAGCTGCTTCATGGAGGTCCTCAGATGCCTTAAGAAAATCTATTTTGCATGCCATGAGGTGGTGGATCCACCTTTTATTTGAATTTTTCTTTTTTTTTTTCTTTTTTTTTTTTACTGCATGCAAAGTAAAATCACAGCTCTTTTTTCTATGAACTGAGTTCACCCTTGGTTATTCCTTGGCACTCCTTGTCTTCTATTACAATGAACTACTTACTGCACACTTTCTCGAGTCCTTTTTACTTTTGTCTTGTTCCTTTTCTTGGTGGAGAAAGTGAGGTTAGTTGCTAGATAAGGCTGAGGTTGCTCTGCAACTGATTTTGGGTATATAAAAATATTTTCCTTCCCACACTTTTTAATGTTTTATTAAGCTAAAATAGATTCGAAGAAAGGGTTAGATGATTGCATACCTGAGCCTTACCATTGATTTTTTATTTTTATTTTTATTTATTTATTTATTTATTTTTTGTTTTTTATTTTTAGGTGATATTGAAGTTGCTGATATGGTTGTTGAAGTTGTCTTCGGTGGTTCTGAAGTTGCATGTGATAATCTCTATGAGGTTCTTTTGGAGCTTCTGAGCACAGGAGGAGGAAGTCCAAGTTTGACTACCTTTAACCAGGATGTTGACTGAATGTTATTTTTTTGCAAACTTGCTATTTTCTAGCTTGCAAAGGTTGGAGAGCACATGCATTCATTAGAGAGAGATAAATGGAGAAATGCATATTTTTTTTTAAGGCCTACTAGCTGCCTCTTTGAGGTTTTCCACTAGTACGTCTGCCTAGGCACCTCAAAGGAGGCTTTCACCTAGGATCTTTTATTTTTCTCTTTTTTTCCCCAACCCAATGACCACCTCATGGAGGTTTTCAATAAGTGGGCCAATCTCAGATGCCTCAAAATATTTTCTCACCTGAGATTTTATTCTTTCCATTTTTTTATTTTTTTTTTCTTTTTCACTTTCCTACTCTACTTGAAAAAAACAAAACCTTTTTCAAGTATAGGAATACTTCCAATGGATCGATGTACACATCAATATGACAGGTAAAATCATGTGGACACTTGGAATACATGCTTTGACACGTACCTGAATATGAGAGATGAATTTCTTTGACTGGTATTGTATCTGTTAGCCATTAATAAATTTTTTTCATAATTAATGATGGCTAAAATAGGCCTTTTAGTCTTCAAGAAACAAGTTTTAAGCAAAATTATGAGTTCTTGAAGCCTTGCTGTGTACCTGGGCCAAAAAATCCATTTCTTTGATCTCTTCATTCAAACCTACAAAGAAAGCCTTGCTGTTGCCTTGAAGAAAACTCCTCTAAAACCCTCTTTCATTCCCTTCTTCTTGTTAAAACCCCTCCATTTCCTCAAAAATCCCTTTAAACCTTGTAAAATCCCTCTTATAAGGTTTAAAACCCCTTTCTTATACCTATCGGAACCTCTTAAAAAGGTTAAAAAACCTCATTTTCGGCCTTTTCCGCTCCTTTTCAAACATTGGGCCTTAAGCGCTTTTCGGCTTAAGCCCGAGCCTCTTTTTCGTCATATAGCCTGGTCCTACGACCAAGCGCTAAACCCCATCAACTATCACATATCGTAGTTCCCCGTTTCCTCTTTCCCCTTGTTTTTTCTCCCACCGATGGCCGATCCCCCGAGTAAACCTCCGCCGTTGATCTCATTTTAGATCGAACGGTCTGCGCTCCATTGGCACATCGCACCTCGACAAGTCCCATTTCTGCTTTCAAAACCTTTTACCCCCGCCTATGCGCTTTCTCTATTTAATCCTAGATGTTGATCTCATTTCCGATCCGACGGTTCTCATTGCATCGCTCTGACTCATCGGCATCACACTTCGATGATTCCAATTTCCTCCCTTTCAGAACTCTTTCCACCGATGGTCGATCCGCCAATAGGATCCCAACCGTCGATCTCGTTCTAGATCCAACGACCCTCCATCCATTGCATCCCTCCATCGCATTGACGCATCGCTCATCGGCAATTCCAGTTCCCTTGACCTTAACCCTCTTCATTGCCATTGTGCGAAGCTCTGAGCACATCTCCGCCGTTGATCTCGATCCCGATCTGAAGGTCCTACGCCCATCACTCTGGCCTTTCCCATCGGCCATCGCAACTTCCACATCCTTCCTTCCCGAACCCTCTTCTCTATCGATTGCCAATCTGCTGAGTAAATTTTCGCCGTCCATCTCTCAGAGCTGATGGCTCGCATCGATTCACCTCTTTTTCCACCCGCGGGCACTTTCAGCACAAATGGTCAAACAATATGAGTGCCCCTGCAATTGACTCATTTGACCATAGAAGGTCTTGATTCAATGGTCGAGATTCACTTCGGAGGCACCCGACCCACAAACTCATCCATACCTCAAGTGCCCTCGCAATACGCATTTTTCTTTCAAATTCCTTTATAACCCCGCTGGTCCCACCCAACCATGCTGGGGCCTTTCATTGTGTTTCCATGTGATCTCCACCGTTGATCTATCTCCCCCCTAGATCCAACGACCCACAGTCATTTTCGCACCCGTTTCACCGTAGCGGCCCAATTCTCATTGTTAACACGAAATGGGTGGTTCCGAGAGAACACGTGTCGACCTCTCGACCGTATCGCGTCCAAACCACATAAAATCATTTACTACCTCGACCCTGTGTGAAAACCACTCACGATTTTCCGCAAAACTGCTTACCGCCATTCCCACGCCATAATTCAAAATCCGCCTAGTTTTCTTCCTGGTTTCAAGAGTAAACCCTTCCTTGCTACATTCACCTTGCCTCCTCACTGCTCCACCACCCCCACCAAAGCCCTCTGTTAATAGTTTAGCCCCAAATGCACAGGTTTTAGTTAATAAGTTTTTTATGTTGCAGGTTTTCATGGCAGAAAGGATATAAACCCTCCCATAGCCAAAGCAGTGGCAATAAAGCCCAAGATGACAATCCTTAGGGCAAGATCACGAAGAAAATAGGGTCACAGGGTTCAAGTTCAAAGGGTTTGATCAAATTTTCATGAGAATTTATAGGCATAACCCTCCAGTGCAGAAGAAAACCGAGCCACCTGTGCACAAAAGCAAAAAAAAAGAGATCAGTGAAAGATAATGGTTAAGGAATAAAGCACCAAGATTAAACCCTTAACCAGTATATTAAACATAAAGACACAATATGAAGATAGAAGATGATCCGAGAAGGCCTAATAAAGCCTTAAAAACACAATTAAGAGCTAAATATCATTGTTTAAAGGGCTAAAACAAGTTAGACCAACAGAAGAGAGGTCTCGAATGCCACATCTACAAAAGCTATTACTCCACCAAAGGACCAAAAGGACACCCGTAGTTTGCTTTACCTTTCAAAGACACCTTGACAACCATCTTGCTGACAAACCCTCTTTAAAACTGTCAGGACAGTTATTAAGGAGACGAGGGGCTGCAAAACCCAAAAGTGACAGTTTGCTTGTCCCAGAGGTCAGACAGGGTACTTCAGACCAAGTTAGCTTCAAAGGACAGGCCTCAGAGTTATTACCAGCCTACCAGATATGCCTCAAAGACAGGAAAAACTACTGAAATGGTACAATCAGTTAATGCAATGGCTATTAAGGAGAATGGTAATTGAAACACCTCTCCTCTCTTTCTTAATTAATATTTATTACCATTTCTGCAACACTCTTCCTCTCGGCACCTATATGTATTCACAGAAAACTCATTATAATGGTTGGAAAATTGTTAATTGTTTGAATTGTTATTGAGTAAGAGTTTCTGAGTCGTTGTAATATAGTAGGCTGGGAAGAGAAGAATTGGACTGTAAAAGCTATTGGACCCAAAGTATGTAACTGGTTTTGCACATCAAATATACAAGCAGATTCACTGGATCCTGATCTAAATCATTAGTGATGTTATTCTCACTGCAATTGTCATTCTCTTTATGTTTCCACTTTGTTCATATTCTCTGATAAATAACAACAAGTACAGATTAGGACTTACTTCTAAAAGTACCCTAATTCTGACTGATAAGCTTTATCTTTATGTTTTCTTCTAAATGTGTGTTTGAGAATGATTTCATTAGAGTATAACCAATCAAGAATATTGGTGAGCCCATGTCTTACTGAGTAGAACTGAAGATGTTGTTCTTGAATTACATTTTCATTGCATGCTAAGTAGTGTCCTAATCAAGGAAGTTTATGGTTAGCCCTGTCCTTTGTTTAGTATTAAACAACTGTTTTGAAGATTTCCTGCAAGAGTATGCCAAAATCAAGATAGGTTAAAAGTCCTTACTTGATCTTAGGATACTTTTTATGTTTATCTTAAATGTTTTCCCTTGAGAGTATGCTGAAAGTAGGATAGGTTAAAAGTCCTTACCTGATCTTAGGCTGCCCTTTGTTTTCTTATGTGTTTTCTCCTTTCACCACACTTCTTAATGTTCCATACCACAAACTCAACTTAAAATATCTTCTGATATAGATGACTTGCCCTTTGTAAACCCTTGAATAGTTGTTGTGCAAGTAAACCCTTTTATGACTCCATAGCCCAATGGTTTAGCACTGTTTTTTGACCTATCTTCCCATGCTGAAACATCCTTCCACTTATTTCCTCCTTCACTTCACATGACCTTCTCATTTAATGATTCCCAACCAACAAACAAACAAATCCTTGTACTTCATAACTAGCCTAAATATCATATCATAAGACTTAAATATATATCCTTTGAAAACACATACAGAGAGATCCCTCTCTGAATCCAAGAGGGCTAGATCCTTGGATTCCAAAGTGGTTCTGATGTTTCCTTGTCATTTGGTATGCCAATCTACCAAATCACAGGGCCACAACATAATGGTGACTCTGCCGGGGAATTCTAAGTAAATTACAGCCTTAAGAGCTCAGAAGACCCACAACAGCCTTATATTGGTAGTTAAATACTGATGGTGGACAACAAATCATCTTAAAACATTTGAAATCATCCACCTGGTGACTCCACAAATCCTAAAAGACCAAAAGACTCCACTGGTGATCATTAGGCCTGCTGATTACTCTTGGTTTCACAAAGACTCCAATGGGGCAACCCACACTACTATTCAAACATCGTGCTCACCCGAGATTAGGAAACTTTGAGGATTAAGTTTTCTTTGTTAAAGACTAGTTTGCCTCTAAATATTGTCATATCTGGCTAAATTTATTCTTTTTGGGTATGAATCTTAACATACTGGCTTCAAGAAGAATCCATAGTAGAGCTTATCCTGACCCAAATCCTCCTGAAATAGTTGATAATCCAGAAAGAATTCTTAGGAAGTCTCCTTTATCTAGGGATCCAACTATTGTCAGACCCATTCATAGATCTAACTTCGTGCCTGAAGACCTTACAGTTCTATCAGATACCCAAGTTGACTTACCATTTTCAAGAAGTTTACCAAGAACCAAGTCACTTAGTGGTATACATCAGACAGACTGTGAGCCTCCAAGGTCACCACAACATAGTGGCCAACATATTAGCAGCAAAGAAACCCCTCCATCCACACCTCCTGATATTCATTTCATTCATAACTTTGGTTTCTCTCACCCCAAATATGCTCAACAGTCTCTTTCTGGTCCAAGCACTTCTTTCATCCATATACCCACTGTTCAAATAACTCCATTCCTCCCACAAAATCCTATCATGGCAGCATGGTATGCTCCCCTAGTGTTACCACAACCTCCGGTTCCTTTACCCAATGAATATCAGTTTAAAATTCCCCATTTCACTGGAAATGAATCCACTACTGCTCAACAGCACGTAGATAAAATGAATGATGCCTTTGATTATATGGAAATAGAAGATGAGACCATTAAGATGAGAATCTTTTCCCAAAGTTTAGGAGGGGAAGCCAAGAAATGGTTTGAAGGTTTAACTCCTAATAGTATAAATGATCTCCCTTCTCTACATAAAACATTCATAAACAAATGGGAAACTAGGAAGAACCCTCTCCAAATACTATCATATTACAATAACCTCAAGAGAAACATTGGGGAAAGCGTTCAGAATTATTGCACTAGATTCAATAGTGTTTATAACGCACTACCTCTAGATTTGAAACCTCCACAAGGCCCAGCTTTGGCCAAATTCCATGAAGGATTTGATTCCGAAATGGCCTATAAACTAAGAGAAAGGGATCCCTTAACTTTAGAAGACATGCAGAAGGGAGCTCTTAGTGTGGAAGCAAATCTGATTGAGAAGAGAGCTAGGCTGAGGGCTGAAAAGAAAGTAACATATAGGGAAGACATTGCACCTTCCACATCTGACTCAAAATTAGACCTTCTAGCCAAGAACATGGACAGGTTAGAAAAGATGATGGAGAGGTTAGCGGTCCAAACAAATGCTTAGAATAGGAACCAACCTCAAAATTAGAACCATAACTTTAGGAGAAACCCCCCTCAGACTAGACAAAGAGATGCCGATCAACAAATTAGACCTCCATTTCAAGAAAATTATGTTGATGAAGATGAGGGAATGATAGAAGAGCCAGAGGGAACAATTATAAAAATGCTGGGAGGAAGTAATGAAGACCCTGCCTTCTTCACAGAGGATGACCAGGCCACATATACATATTATGATAACGAAGGCTTAGAATCTGAAGACTATAGGCAAGGCTTTGAGAATGCCATCATGGAGGTCCATAAACAACATGACCTCAGGAGAAAAAAGAGCCAAGAAACTCCCCAAACAAAGACCTCTGACACTGCTACTAAAAACATATCTGAAAAGGTGATTAGAAAGGCTGCTAAAAACAACAAAACAATAGCTGAAAGTTCTGGTAAAAACAAGGGGAAAAACACTCAAACCACTGATAAACAGAGTGTTGACCCAAATGGCACTAGAAATTCAACTAGTACTATTGTAAAAATAGTTTTGACTGATGTACCTAGTAAAAACTAGCAAGCTAATTTTTCTGATAAGTTAGTGACTAACAAGACAGATCTAAGCCTTTCAAAGAATCAGTTCCCTTTCAATTTGGAAAGCGAAATTGCTAAAATCAAGATCTCTATCTCCGTCACTAAGTTAGTCACTCAAGATGTATATAAATGTTAGGTGTTAAAATCTTTGAACATAGAAGAAAATAATGACTCTGTCAACCTAAATGATGATCAACTAGCCCTTTTATTTGGTCCTAAAAATGAAGAAAAGTTCCACGAAGGAGTGGTCCCTCCTTTCTATGTCAGTTTGAATATCCATGATAAGATTTTACACAATGCTATGCATGATTCAAGGGCTTTTCATAACCTCATGCCCAAAGTAATCATGGAAAGATTAGGCCTTGAGATAACCAGACCATATAAATATTTGTATTATTTTGACTCTAGTAGAGTAAAATGCTTAGGCCTAATCAAAGATCTTTGTGTAAACTTAACCCAAATCCCAACCAAATTCATAGTGATGGATGTGGTAGTGGCTGATGTGCCCCCCAAATATGGCATGCTTCTTTCAAGATCACGGGGTGCTAAGCTTCAAGGTACCATGCAAATGGACATGACATATGCCACCATCCCTGTCTTCAGTTAACTTAGAAGACTTTATAGGGAATCACACATGAAATTTATGGTGAGTAGTTAAGAAAAATCAGAAAATTCCCCTCTTTATTCTATCCATACATACCATGACTCATTCATTCTTTGCAATGATGAAAGCTTTGGTGAACTAGAGTTGGACAGTGAGAAAACACCCAACATAACAGAAAACATGGAAGGAGAGAATAGGGAAGGAGAGGCTCTCAAACAGTTTTCCAAATCTGAAAATAATAGCAAACAAAACAGAGAGTATGAACCACCCACTATCCATTAGCTTAGTGCAAATCATGAGAGTCAAGAAGAAAGGCCTCAACTCCATGAAAAATTTAAGAAAAAAGACCAACATAAACATGTTGCAGAACCCATAAAACTGCATAATGATAGTCAGAACACACAGGACAAAGGGGATAGTAATGAAAACAATAACAAGTCTGAAACTAGCCCTCTTTGGAGTATGAGTTTTGATGGGTCTTGTAATAGAACTGGTGTAGGAGCAGGTGTGTGGCTTCACAACACATAGAATGATTACGTTGAAAGCCATTCATACAAGCTAAAATTCCAATGCACAAATAACATAGCAGAGTATGAAGCGCTCCTCTTAGGACTACAGTTACTAAAGAAATTAGGAGCCAGGAGGATAACTATTCATGGAGATTCTGAAATGATCATTAGGCAAATAAATGGAGAGTACACTGCCAAACATCCAAGACTAAGAGCCTATAGAAATGATGCCATGGACCTTTTGAAAGCTTTTGAGGCATATGAACTGGTTTTTGTCCCTAGAAGCCAAAACATTCTTGCCAATGGTTTAGCTTGTGCTGCCAGTTCAGGTCAAAGACCCTATGACAGCAAACAGTTCATAGTCCAAGTGAAATATCAGCCAGCTGTCCTAGACAATGAAAAGTATTGGCAGGTCTTTGAGGGAGATAAATAGATAGAGGACTTCCTGCAGTCCAGAAATGAGTTTGAATTGCCAAATTCAGACTCAAAATATGATAAATACTATCTTAATGAGGAACAACCTATTGAAAAATAACCTCCTCCCATTACAGAGATAAACCTGCTAACCAAAGAGTCTGAAAATCAAACAGAAGAGTGCATAAACTCAAGAAAAGAAGACATAGAGGTACTACAGTCTAAAGACAAAGGCTTACCCAAAGGACTAGCACCTATAGAAGACCTATTTGATTTTAATGGCGTTGCCAAGAAACCAACAATAGAACCCACTGACTCTGATATTAAGGAATGCAATATAGGCAGTAAAGACAAGCCTAAAATGATCAATTTATCTAAAACATTTCCAGCTCACATGAAACTGAAATATATTGAGTTTTTTAAAGAGTTTTCTGATGTATTTGCTTGGAGCTATGAGGATTTAAAGGCATATGACACAGAGATCATTCAGCACAAGATACCACTTAAAGAAAACTAGAAATCGTTTAGGCAGAAATTATGCAGAATAAACCCTGTGCAGTTACCTCTGGTCGAGAAAGAAATTAGGAAAATGTATGATGCTGGAATTATTGTCCCTATGAGATACTCAGAGTGGGTATCTAATATTGTAGCTGTAAGAAATAAAACATGAGAGATAAGGCTCTGTATTGACTTTAGGAACTTGAACAGAGCCTCATTAAAGGACAACTATCCCTTGCCTAAAATGGAGCACATCTTTCAAAGGGTAGTTGGTTCCAAGAGGATTTATTTGCTAGATGGCTTTTCAGGATATAATCAGATATTGGTACTTCCTGATGATCAACTAAAAACAACCTTCACTACTCCTTGGGGTACTTTCATGTATGTGAAAATGCCTTTTGGATTAATGAATGCAGGTGCCACCTTTCAAAGAGCCATGGATATTTCTTTCTCAGAAAAAATAGGCCACTTCATTGTGATTTATTTAGATGACATTACAGTCTATTCCAAAATAGATGAAGAACACCTAGTACATCTAAGAAAGGTCTTTTAAAAATGTAGAAAATTTGGGCTATCCTTAAATCCCAAGAAGACATTGTTTGGTCTTCAAGAAGGTAAGCCTCTTGGTCAAATCATATCTGAAAAATGGATTAAAATAGACCCAAGAAGGGTTGAAGGTATATTGCAAATCAGTCACCCTAGAAACATCAAAGAACTTCAATATTTCATCGGAAAGATTAATTTCTTGAGAAGGTTCATACCCAACCTGGTAGAACTCCTTAGGAACATAACAAACATGCTAAAGAAAGAGATAGGAGTTAAGTGGACCTTAGAAGTAAATAAATCTTTCGAACTGGTCAAATATGCACTTACCCAAGCACCGGTTCTTATCAGTCCAGATTTCACTAAGGACTTCCTCATATTTTCATTTGCATCAGGACATACTGTGGCCACTGTCCTGTTACAGAAAAATCCAGAAGGAAAAGAGCAGCCAATTGCATTTTTCAGCAAGGCATTAAGAGATGCACCTCTGAAATATAATATCATGGAAAAACAAGCCTATGCATTGGTCAAAGCCTTAAAGGATTTCACAGTTTATATCTTACGCTCTCACATTATTGCATTTGTGCCTCATGTAGTGGTAAAAGAAATTTTGTCACAAGACCCCGATGGCAAAAGAGGAAAGTGGATTGCTGTGATATTGGAATATGATTTGGAAATTAAGCCCACTAAGCTCATCAAGGGTCAAGGCCTAGCACAATTAATGGCTGAATCTAACTTGCAAGCACTTGACATAAACGTGATAGATGCATTATATGGACAAGAACAATTATCAGCCCCACTTATTGAGGATCATTTCCTAAATTCTTCTTGGTATGTTGATATATTGTATGTGCTTACTAACCTCAATGCCCCTCTTGGTTTGTCTAAATAAAGGCAAGATTTTTAAAGTTGAAAGCTGTTAACTACTGCATTTTAGATAAATGTTTATATTGGAAAAATGCTAGTGGATTATTGCTTAAATGTTTGCCTGAGAATGATGCAGATAGGATCAAGCATGAGTTTCATGAAGGAGAATGTGGAGGCCACCTAAATTGGAAAACCACTGCTAATAAAATCCTTAGAGTTGGCTATTACTGGCCCACCTTCTTTCAAGATGTCCACAAAATGATAGTTGCCTGCCACAAATGCCAACTCTTTAAAGGCAAGAGAAAACTGCTTCCCTTACCCTTGCAACCAATCACTATTGAAGCTCCTTTTCAACAGTGGGGCCTATACTTCATTTGGGAAATCCATCCTGCCTCATCTTCACAACATAGATGGATACTCACAACCACTGATTATTTCACCAAATGGATATAATCCATCCCTTCTAGGAATGCCACAGACTCAGTTATCATAAAATTCCTTGAATATCATATCCTGTCTAGATTTTGCTGTCCTAGGAAAATTATCACTGACAATGCTGCTACATTTGGTTCTAAAAAGATGCTTGATTTCTGTCATAGATATCAGATTGTGCTTGGTCATTCCACATCTTATTATCCTCAAGGTAATGGGCTGGCAGAGTCTTCAAATAAGAGCTTGATAAACATAATAAAGAAGTTGCTGGAAGAAAATTAGAGGTCATGGCACAACAAGCTGGTACATGCTTTATGGGAAGATAGATTGACAACAAAGAAATCAATTGGAATGTCTCCCTATCATCTGGTTTATGGAGCAGATGCAGTTTTTCCTACCAGTTTAGGAGTTCCAGTGATGAAATTGGTCCAAGAAATACAATTAGAGGAAGATAGCATGATGAGAAGGATAAATCAGACCATACATCTTCAGCAAACTAGGGAAGAAGTCTATAACAGAGCACAAAAAGTACAAGAGAATATCAAAAAAATGTTTGATAAGAGGACAAACGCTAGTGATTTCAAAATTGGTGACAAAGTACTCAAATGGAATTCCAGGAGAGAAGATAAGGGCAAACATGGAAATTTTGACAATTTATGGAAAGGCCCTTACATCATCCAATTTGCCATTGGTCATAACGCATTTTTTCTACAAGATATGGATGGTACAGACCTGTTTGGGGGTCTTGTCAATGGCAGGATGCTCAAGCATTATTTCTGCTGAAATCTCAGTTTAAAGCATTCATTCTCCCTTATAAATATGATTGCTTTATTTAGTTTTGAAAAATTGAAAAATACAAAAACAATAGAAAAGAAAAAGAGGGCAGATATGAAAGAATAAAGTTACAACCCCATACCAAAAAAGAAGGAAAATCTGAAAGTGTGCAAGCTTAAATGCCACTACTTGAAAGAGCACTGTTATTTAGTCATATAGCCTAATCATGACTAGATATATTTCAATTTACTGTTGATAGGTTAGTAAAGAAGATTTGCCAAACTGTTTAATCTTGGCTTATCAGTAGATTAGATTAGGATTGAAAAGAATGGCTCTAACAAGCTCAAAACCCGAGCCAAAGATACAAAGAATACTGGTTCTAACATGCTGAAAACTTGAACCAGCTAAAGAAGAAGAAGACAGCTCAGAAAAGATCAAAACCAGAGCTGAAAGAAAGAATGAAGGATGCTTGTAATTTTTAGATCTTAAACCTTCACAGTTTTGTTTTAATTTTCTGCAAATAAGTCTATGTGCAGCTGGTTTCTTTGCCATGAACACTACAACAAATCAGTAAGCTTAATCCTGGTTTGGCTATGTTTTCAATTTCTATTTTAGAATATAGAAAATGAAATCTGTCAGACAACTTAATCCTAACAGATAGTAGTTAGGTAGAGAAGCTAATGAGTTCAACTGTTTAATCTGGACTCATGGAAGTTATAAGGGTAGATTTAGAATATTTTTCTTGTTTTCAATAAAAGAATAAAATGTTGATGTCAAAGGTTTGCAAGTCCAAGTGCACCTTATGAAGGAAGAATGTTAGGAAAGTAGGTTGTGTAGGTAGTTGATTGGGGAAAACTGATTTGTCATAATGTAATGATTGATCATTTTTCAAGCAGCATGATCAAAGAAGAAAGAGGATTTGTCAAAGTGCAGGACATTGATCTACATTCCAGAGATAAAATTTCTAAGGTTCTCGACACCTCCAAGGAGCTTCCATCCCCAAGTGGAGCCACTGTTAGCCATCAATAAAAAATTTTCATAACTGATGATGGCTAAAATAGGCCTTTTAGTCTTCAAGAAACAATTTTTAAGAAAATTTGTGAGTTCTTGAAGCCTTGCTGTGTACCTGGGCCAAAAATATCCATTTCTTTGATCTCTTTATTCAAACCTACAAAGAAAGCCCTGTTGTTGCCTTGAAGAAAACTGCTCTAAAACCCTCTTTCATTCCCTTCTTCATGTTAAAACCCCTCCATTTCCTTAAAAATCCCTTTAAACCTTGTAAAATCCCTCTTATAAGGTTTAAAACCCCTTTCTTATACCTATCGTAACCTATTAAAAATGTTAAAAAACCTCATTTTCGGCCTTTTCCGCTCCTTTTCAAACATTGGGCCTTAAGCACTTTTCGGCTCAAGCTTGAGCCTCTTTTTCGTCATATAGCCTGGTCCTGTGACCAAGCGCTAAACCCCATCGACTATCACATATCATAGTTTCTCGTTTCCTCTTTCCCCTTGTTTTTTCTCCCACCAATAGCTGATCCCCCGAGTAAACCTCCACCGTTTATCTCGTTTTAGATTGAACGGTTTATGCTCCATCGGCGCATCGCACCTTGGCAAGTCCCATTTCCGCTTTCAAAACCTTTTACCCTCGCCGATGCTCTTTCCTGATTTAATCCTAGCCATTGATCTCATTTTTTATTCGACGGTTCTCATCGCATCACTTCGACTCATCGGCATCACATTTCAACGATTTGAATTTCCTCCCTTCCAGAACTCTTTCTGTTGATGGCCGACGCGCCGATAGGATCCCAATCGTTGATCTAGTTCCAGATCCAACGGCCCTCCGTCCATCTCATTGGCACATCGCTCATCGGTAATTCCAGTTCCCTTGCCTCCTGACTCTCTTCATCGCTGATGTGCGAAGCTTCAAGTGCATCTCTGCCGTCGATCTCGATCCTGATCCGACGATCCTCCTCCCATCATTCTTGTTAGAAAATTATATATTATGGATCAATGCAACACATCAAATATGCGAAAAAGACAAGCACACAAAACACATAAAATTAGAGAGACACAGATATACGTGGTTCACCTAGTTTGGGCTATGTCCACCCTGAAGAGCCAATCCTTCCTTTCTATTATCCAGCAAAAATTGAAGAGACAAAACCTACAACAGATCTACTGTAATATCCTCTGTTCTCTCTCACAGTCTCCCTATCTGTTTCTCGCTCTGAGAATACACATGTAATACACAGCCGCAATACAATACCCTCATATATACAAGGGGGTTGCCTTCTAGGGCAAAAAACCCTAAACTAAACATAACTTCTACTGTCAGATCATCTGCCTTGAATGGCCCAGATTGACTAGAAATTACTATACTTTTAAAAGGCAATTTTACATATTTTTTTAGCTTTAGGGGCGCTACCCCCGAAACCCCCTACCAGGGGGGGGCTCTGAAAAGTGCTACCGCCCCCCCTTGGACCCCCCACGGTAGCGATTAATTACGAGCGGTGTTGCCATCCCTTTTAAGGTACAGGGGTCCAATGTTGTGATACAAAGTAAACAAGATAATCAGGCTCCACACCCAACAATCTCCCACTTGGAGACTGATTGTAGCAACTCCACCGCTGCTTCAATTTGCTAGACAATGACTCCTCTTTGGACCTGGCTGTTCCTCATCTTCATCGCCATCCTTGAAGATCAATTGAAACTGAGCACATTCTCAGTTTCTCCCTGGTTACAACTTTTGTTAGCATATCTGCAGGATTTTGGTTAGTGTGTATCTTTTCCAGCTTCAACTCTCAATCTTCCAACACTGACCATATGAAATGGTAATTGAGATGTATGTGTTTAGTCCTGGAATGAAATTCTGGGTTATTTGCAAGATGAATGGAACTTTGGCTATCACTGTATAACGTTCCCATATCATGCTTCTTACCCAATTCATCCATAAACCTTTGTAACCAAATTATTTCTTTACTAGCCTTTATAGCAGCGACATACTTTACTTTTGTTGTTGAAAGTGCAACAACAATTTGGATTTTTGAAACCCAACTGATAGTTGTTCCACCTACAGTAAATACATATCCTGTAGTGCTCCTCCTGTTATCTCTATCATCTGCCATATCTGAATCAACATATTCCTGTAGAGAAATGTTTGAACCACCAAAGCATAATTCTTGATTTGTGGTACCTCTCAAATATCTGAGAATCCATTTTACTGCAATCCAATGTTCTTTTCCTGGATTATTCATGTACCTGCTTACAACTCCCACTGCATGTGCAATATCAGTTCTTGTGCAGACCATTGCATACATTAAGCTTCCAACTGCTGATGCATATGGAACTTTAGACATATAATCCATGTCTTCTTGGGTCTTGGGGCACATCTCCTTACTAAGTTTGAAATGGCTAGCAAAAGGTGTACTAACTGGTTTTGCATTCTGCATATTAAATCTTTTCAACACCTTTTCTATGTACTCATTCTGAGACACTGTTAATTTGCAATTTTTCCTGTCTCTAGCTATCCTCATACCAAGGATTTGTCTTGCAGCTCCCAAATCCTTCATTGCAAATGATTTTGCCAATTTTATTTTGAGCACATTTATTTCCTGCATGTTAGACCCTGCAACAAGCATGTCATCTACATACAATAAAAATATAATATAGTTACCATCATTTTGCCTTTTCGGATAAACACAATGATCAGAGTGACTCTAGTATAACCTTGTTCAGACATAAACTTGTCAAATTTTAGATACCACTACCTTGGAGCCTGTTTTAAGCCATACAAGCTCTTCTTTAGCCTGCACACTAATTTTTCTTTCCCTTTGACCTCATATCCTTCTGGTTGCTTGTAGTGTACCTAGAGGGGATATTATAGGGTACAGAGGGAGGTACCCAAGGGAATAATATGATGTATTAATATAAGAATGATAAATAAATGGGTCATAGTTAATAAATAAAGTGGTTAACCCACATTATGTAAGGGACCACATGTAGCAAGGGAATAAAGTGATAAGCCCATTGTATTGGATGTATGGTATTGAGAGACCCATGGTAACTACCCATGGTATTGCATGTATGAAACCTATATAGAGGTTAGAGACTCTCCATTGAGAGATGTCAAGGATTATTGTATGGGAAAGCATATGGCTTGTGGAGTGATCTCCTTCCTTAAGGAGTGGATGTATGGTGTTGCCATACCTTAAGGGTTTTGATATTAATGAAGATCTGAAGTTTTATCTTCTATGGTGTTATTTCTTGGGAATATTTTCCATTTTTATACATTTTCTTATCATATCTACTACAAGTGGTATCAGAGCACTTTCTTGGGCAGAGTTTGGAGATTTGTTTTTTCATTTTTTTTGCAGGAAATTTTTGGGCGGTGAGTTTGTAGAGCAGATCTAGAAAATTGGTGATTTTTTTTCAGAAATAAATATTAAATATAGATTTGATACGGAAAAATACCCAATTTCAAAAAAAAAATCAGTCGAATCGGAGTCCGGATGAGGGAGTTATCACTGATTTAAAATCAGCCATTTTTCAGAAATTTTGTGACGCCGGGACAGTTGTAGCGCAAATCTGTGTTTCTAGAGTGCCTAGATCGGGATTTAAGCCATATGGTTAGATGCATAATGGCTATTCCATTTTCAAAAACAGGTTATATTATGGATTCTGAGTTATATTGATCGAGTAATGTCCATTTTAAATTCTTGCCAAAGAAATTTTTGGGCGGCGATTTTGTAGAGCAGATCTAGAAAATTTGGTGAAACTTTTTCAGAAATAAATATCAGATCTGGATTCCTTACGGAAAAATACCCAATTTCATAAAAAAAATCAGTCGAATCGGAGTCCGGATGAGGGAGTTATCACTGATTTAAAATCAGGCATTTTTTCAGAAATTTTGTGACGCCGGGGCAGTTGCAGCGCAAATCTGTGTTTCCAGAGTGCCTAGATCGGGATTTCAGTCATATGGTTAGAGGCAGAATGACTATTCCATTTTTAAAAATAGGTTATATTAAGGATTCTGAGTTATATTGACCGAGTAATGTCCATTTTAAATTTTTGCCAAAGTAAGTGATTTTCTTCAAAACCCTTACTTTATTTTATGGATTCTCGCAAGATGAAGTTTACAGGAAAAGATGATGGCCCTACTATTGAAGATTTTTTACAACATTTCAAGGCTCAATATGCAAGTTTTTGGATATGCTCCATAGGGCTTCATATGAAAGATGAGGCAAATAAATGGTGGACCTCACTTGACAGCTCAGTGAGGAAACTTCCTGAGAAAAAACTTGAAAAAGTCCTTTTGGACAAGTGGTCTCAAGCCAGAAAGAAGGATAGCAAGAGCCATAAAGAATTGTTTTCTACTAATATTTCCATATTACAGATTCATGGAAGTATTCAGAAAGAGAACATCGTTGTGTCTATCATTCCTAGTTGCAAGCATAATTGTATCAATGTGAATTTGGCTAAAAAATTGCAAGTTCCAGCAAAGCATATTGAAAACACACAAGTTGACAATGAAGATGTTCAAATTTATAAAGATTTGAAGATTTCTATGGATAAGTATGTGTTGCATTCTGATTTTATGCTTCAGATATGGCTGTTATGGATGTTGTTTTGGGACATCCTTGGATGGAATCTGTTGGTACTGTCAATTTTAATGTGCAAAAGAAATTCATGAAGCTCTGGTATAAAAAGAAGAAAATTACATTACACGATATTTGCATTAGGAACCATGCAGAGACCAAGGAGGAAGAAAAAAAAATATTTAACGACGCAAACACATCAGATGATGAGCCTTTTATGGTAGACAGCCAAACATAGACATCAAAGCAAGTACCAATAAAGGAACCAAACACCACTCCATCACCAATCATGGAGGAATTAAGGAAAGATATTACATCAGTTAAAGCTTCAACACATCACCACCCGCATCACCCAGCAAGACAACAACTAGCAAGGTGGCAAAGAATTAGCAACAAGGACAACAACCCCTGGATGACACATCGAGAGGTGCAATGATCCACTAACAACACATCAACAATGAAGAACCACCAGAACCCGCTTCCATCTCAAGCGAGCAAGGCACCGACTAGATCACGTGTTCACCTTTCCCTTGGATGGCTAGATGCACATGAATGGTACCAGTGGAATACTCTTTTGAGTAGATCTTATTATTTGTGTTCTTCTCATGTTTCGGGGACGAAACATGTTTAAGGGAGGTGTAACGTAGTGTACCTAGAGGGGATAATATAGGGTACAGAGGGAGGTACCCAAGGGAATAATATGATGTATTAATATAAGAATGATAAATAAATGGGCCATAGTTGATAAATAAAGTGGTTAACCCACATTATGTAAGGGACCACATGTAGCAAGGGAATAAAGTGATAAGCCCATTGTATTGGATGTATGGTATTGAGAGACCCATGGTAACTACCCATGGTATTGCATATATGAAACATATATAGAGGTTAGAGACTCTCCATTGAGAGATGTCAAGGATTATTGTATGGGCAAGCATATGGCTTGTGGAGTGATCTCCTTCCTTAAGGAGTGGATGTATGGTGTTGCCCTGCCTTAAGGGTTTTGATATTAATGAAGATCTGAAGTTTTATCTTCTATGGTGTTATTTCTTGGGAATATTTTCCATTTTTATACATTTTCTTGTCAGATCTACTACATTGCTCCATATAGATCTCTTCCTCCAGATCTCCTTGGAGAAATGCTGTCTTTACATCTAACTGTTCAAGATGTAAATCTTCTGCTGTTGCTCCCACTCGAACCAGGAACCCTTCTTTCCTGCGAGTTTATCAGCCAAATAGACGTTCAGCTCTGATACCATTTGTTAGAAAATTATATATTATGGAGCAATGCAACACATAAAATATGTGAAAAATACAAGCACACAAAACACATAAAACCAGAGTGACACAAATATACGTGGTTCACCCAGTTTGGGCTATGTCCACCCCAAACATCCAGTCCTTCCTTTCTATTATCCAACAAAAATTGAAGAGGCAAAACCTACAGTAGATCCGCTGTAATATCCTTTGTTCTCTCTCACCGTCTCCCTATCTGTTTCTTGCTCTGAGAATACACACGAAATACACAGCCGCAATACAATACCCTCATATATACAAGGGGGTTTCCTTCTAGGGAAAAAAACCATAAACTAAACATAACTTCTACCGTCATATCATCCGCCTATAAACGGCCCAGATTGACTAGAAATTACTATACTTTTACAAGGAAAATTTACATCTGTTTTTAGTTTCAGGGGCACTGCCCCCGAAACCCCCTGCCAAGGGGGGGCTCCAAAAAGCGCTGCCGCCCCCCTGGACCCCCCATGGCAGCGATTAATTACGGGCGGCGTTGCCACCCCTTTTAAGGTATAAGGATCCAATGCTGTGATACAAAGTAAACAAGATAATCAGGCTCCACACCCAACAGCTCTGGCCTTTCCCATCGGCCATCGCAACTTCCAAATCCTTCCTTCCCGGACCCTCTTCTCCGCTGATTGCTGATTTGCAGAGTAAATTTTCACCGTCCATCTCCCAGATCTGACGACTTGCACCGATTTACCTCTTTTTCCACCCACGAGCACTTTCAGCACAAAAGGTCAAATAATATGAGTGCCCCCGCAGTTGACTCGTTTGACCATAGAAGATATTGATCCAACGGTCGAGATTCACTGTAGAGGCACCCGACCCACAAACTCGTTCGTACCTCAAGTGCCCCCGCAATACACATTTTTCTTTCAATTTCTTTTATAACCCCGCTGGTCCCACCCGACCACGCTCAGGCCTTTCATTTTGTTTCTGTGTGATCTCCACTGTTGATCTATCTCCCCCCCAGATCCAACGGCCCACAGGCATTTTCACGCCTGTTTCACCATAGTGGCCCAATTCTCATTTTTAATGCGAAATGGGTGGTTTCGAGAGAACACGTGTCGACCTCTCAACCGTATCACGTCTAAACCACATAAAACCATTTACTGCCTCAACCCTGTGTGAAAACCACTTGTGGTTTTCCGTGAAACCACTTACCGCCATTCCCACTCCATAATTCAAAATCCGCCTAGTTTTCTTCCTGGTTTCAAGAGTAAACCCTTCTCCGCTGCATTCACCTTGCCTCCTCACTACTCCACCACCCCCGCCAAAGCACTCTATTAGTAGTTTAGCCCCAAATGTGCAGGTTTTAGTTAATAAGTTGTTTATGTTGCAGGTTTTCAAGGCAGAAAGGATATTATCCCTCCCACAACTAGAGCAGTGGCAATAAAGCCTAGGATGATGATCCTCAGGGCAAGATCACGAAGAAAACAGGGTCACAGGGTTTGATCAATGTTTCATGAGCGTTGATTAAGCGTTACCCTCTAGCGCAGAAGAAAGCCAAGCCACCTGTGCACAAAAGCAAAATAAAGGAGATTAATGAAAGATAATGGTTAAGGAATAAAGCACCAATATTAAACCCTTAACTAGCAGATTAAAGATAAATACATAGTATGAAGACAAAAGATGATTTGAGAAGGCCTAATAAAGCCTTAAAAACACAATTAAGAGCTAAATATTAGTGTTTAAAGGGCTAAAACAAGTCAGATCAGCAGAAGAGAGGTCTCGAATGCCACATCTACAGAAGTTATTACTCCACCAAAGGACCAAAAGGACACCCATAGTCTACTTTACCTTTCAAAGAAACCTTGACAGCCATCCTGCTGACAAACCCTCTTTAAAACTGTCAGGACAGTTATTAAGCAGACGTGGGGCTACAAAACCCAAAAGTGACAGTTTGTTTGTCCCAGAGGTCAGACAAGGTACTTTAGACCAAGTTAGCTTCAAAGGACAGGCCTCAGAGTTATTATCAGCCTACCAGATATGCCTCAAAGACATGAAAAACTACTGAAATGGTACAATCAGTTAATGCAATGGATATTAAGCAGAATGGGCATTCAAACACCTCTCCCTCTTTGTCTTAATTAATATTTATTACCATTTCTGCAACACTCTTCCTCTCGACACCTATATGTATTCACAGAAAACTCATTGTAATGGTTGGAAAATTGTTAATTGTTTAAACTATTATTGAGTAAGTTGCTGAGTTGTTGTAATATAGTAGGCTGGGAATAGAAGAATTGGATTGTAAAAGCTATTGGACCCAAAGTATGTAATTGGTTTTGCACATCAAATAGACAAGTAGATTCACTGGATCCTGATCTAAATCATTGGTGATGTTATTGATCCGGATTTATGCAGGAACGCAACAGAATAAACATATAACCATAAATACAGAGATGCAGTGGAAATAACACTTCATTTCATTAATATCAAAGAACTGACATTTGCTTACAGACAGATTGGAAATAAACCTAGCTAGGGCATTGGTAGCTATCTCTGAGAAGAGATGTGGCGGCTACAGGTCTCTGAACTGAGTTACAATGAGGCTCGAGGGCCTATTTATTATAGAGAAACAATGGAGAACCCTAAACATCCAAAAACCTAACCCTAGGAGATGAAGCGCCAAAACTATGGGCCCCGTTTGGGTAAATTGGTGTTTCAACTTCACAGGGACGTAACTTTGGCATACTATCTCCGTTTGACGCACATGATAGATCATTAGAAAGCTCTATCCGATGAATACAACTTTTGCAACAAATATCATTATGGATCAGAATTATATTCATTGCAGGCGCGATGCCCAAAAAACATCGTTTAGGGCCTCAAAACGGCTCCAGAAGTTCAGGACCCGAAAAACTGCTAAAAATAGTAAGTTATGCCGAAACTGAAAAACTGAAATAGACAATGGTGGGGGCCCAATTGGAATAGGCGGGTGGCCACCAATATTCACCTGGATCATTCCTCCCCCCTTAGGAAGAAATGGTCCCCATTGCGTTAAGTTCCTCCATGAGATGAGGAAATTTCTGCTGAGTTCTAAAAAGGAGATTCCTTGGTGCAGGAGTTGGCTAGCTTTGACAACCCGATACAGTTGGATCTTCTGTTGGCGAGTGTTATTGATTTTCATGTCCATGATACAATCTGTGGTGGCCTGTTCCATGCAGTCTGGGTTTAACTCTGTTGGTGTGAGTTGTTCTGCAATGTCCGAGGTGTCTAGTAGAGGTGGGAAGTAAGGACGGAGGCGATCCACATTGAAGACTGGGTGCAGACCAAGGAATGGAGGAATACTAAGCTCAAAGGAATTCTTCCCTACAACCTTGGTGACGGTGTACGACCCGTATCAGAGCGGGCGAAGCTTGCGGTGGGGTCCAGTGAGGCGCTCCTTCTGCAAATGTAGCCATACTTTTTCACCCACCTGGAAGTTGTGTGGCACCCGGTGTTGATCATGGTGCTACTTGTAATTCGCATTGGCTCTATCCAATATATCATGAACCTGTTGGCGGATGTGTTGAATGCGCTCGATGAAGCTACTTTCTTTGTCAACTTCAGACTGGACATGAGCTGAATCGGCCTGAGCAGCTGCAAATGGCATGGCCACGTCAATGGGACATAGTGGGTGGAATCCCAAGCCCACCTAAAAGGGGCTATGGCCAATTGAACTGTGGAGAGCCCTGTTATAACTATGTTTTACATAGGAGAGGCTCTCGTCCCATGTGCATGGATGCTTTGAATTGTACATGCGTAGAATGTGTACAATCATTCTGTTGATGACCTCTGTCTGGCCATCTGTTTGGGGATGGAAAGCTGTGGACTTGGTGAGCTTTGTGTCCAACATTAACCAGAGGTTGGACCAAAATGTGCTGAGGAACCTGATATCTCGATCTGATATGATAGACTGTGGGATCCCAAAGTGCACCCACACTCGTTCAAATAAGAGTTTAGCAGTGGCTTCTGCTGTGATATTCTTCTTACAGGCTGCCATAATGGCCATCTTTGAGAATCTGCCAATGACCATGAAAACACAGTCATTTCCATTCTTAGTAGAAGGCAGGCCCGACATGTAATCCATGGAGATGGATTCCCAAGGTCGACTAGGGGTAGGTAGTGGAGTATATAGGCCTTGCTTCTTGATGGTCGGTTTGGCAATGGCACAAGCAGTGCAAGATCTGATGTGCTTCCTGACATCCTTTCGAAGGTTCGGCCAATAGAAATACTAATGGATTGTAGATTTCTGTGGTGTAGATTTTTAGAATCACAGCTCGGAATCTCCACAGTTCTCATTTTTAAATACTTCTGTATTATTGCTACTGTTTTCTCGACCCCGAAATGCCCAGCGACTTGACTGTAGTGTGCTTCCCATATCATCTTGGCACGCTCGCTTGAAGGAACACAAAGGTGTCCCAGGTGACATAAAAGTGCATCTTGGAGGTGAAAATTTGGAACTTGCGTAGCCCCCAAGAGTGCCTTGTAAGTGTGGCCAAATTCTGGGTCACTCTCATAGAGAATCAGCCAATCAGAAGTCTCATGCCCACAAGAGTTGAGCACGGTGGTGAGCGCCACGATCGGTGGTCAGTTGAGGCAGTCTCTAACATTATTGGTGCTACCCTTCTTGTACTTGATGTTCAAATGAAACTGTTGCAGATATGTGGACCACTTCTGATGGTGATCATTCTGCAACTTCCCTTGTGTCTGTATGAACTGCAGGGGCCGGTGGTCTGTGTGGATGATTGTTTCCTTCCCCAAAATGTAATTCTTCCATTGTCGACAGGCTTGCACAATGGAATACATTTCTTTGTCATAGGTGGGATACTTGCGAACTGTCTCAGACAATGTCTCACTGTGATATGCCACTGGATGTCCCTATTGAGTAAGAACTGCCCCAATAGCATAGTTAGAGGCATCTGTCTCGATCTCAAACGGCTGCTGCAAGTCTGGTAAGGTGAGCACTGGGGCAGAACAGAGGCGATTTTTCAATTCTTTGAACGCCTTTTGTTGAGGTTCCGACCAAAATAATTTTTCTCTTGCTCCTCCTTTGGTGACTTGACTCAAGGGCCAAGTGATATGAGAGAATCCCAACACGAATCTACGGTAGAAATTAGCAAGACCCAGAAAGCTGCGAAGCTCTGTTATAGTAGTCGGGGCTGGCCAATCCAGAATGACTTGGATCTTGGCTGGATCCACATGCACCCCCTTTTCATCAATAATGTATCCCAGATATTGAACCTGGGTCATGCCAAACATGCACTTCTCCAAATTGGCACACAACTTGTGTTGCCGCAGTGTTTGGAGGACTTTTCGGATGTGGTGAAGGTGCTCTTCCCAAGTCTTGCTGAAGATCAGAATGTCATCCAAGTACACCACTACAAATTTGTTGGTGAATGGCCGCAAGATGTCGTCCATCATCCTCATGAAGGTTGCAGGAGCATTCATCAACCCAAAAGGCATGACTAGCCATTCAAAAAGGCCTTCCTTGGCTTTGAAGGCAGTCCTCCACACATTAGAGGGTTCAATTGGTACATGGTGATACCCAGAATTCAGGTCAATCTTGCTGAAATATTTTGCACCTTTGAGTTGATCCAGGAGGTCATCAATCCGTGGGATTGGGTACCTATTCCGGACAATGATCTTCTTCAGCGCCCGATAGTCAATACATAGTCTCCACGACCTATCCTTCTTCTGTACCAACACGATCGGGCTCCCACAGGGCGATGAACTTGGTCTGATGTGACCTTTCTGCAAAAACTCCTGTATCTGCCTCTTGATTTCATCATTCTCCAGAACAGAGCGCCGATAGATCGGTCCATTGGGTAGCGGCGCACCTAGGGTCAGATCAATCGGGTGATTAACCTGACAGTGTAGAGGAACCCCTGTGGGTGAGGTGAAGATGTCCCCGTACTCCTCCACAACCTTATCCATTTGTTGTTGTCGTGAAGAGGAGCCCTGTCTGGAGGTCGTGGCCAAAGTCTTCTTCTTGCCCTGGGGGTGGATAATTAGGAAAACGAATTTCCTGGTTTTGGAAATGAGCTTAGTGCATTGTTTTGCAGTAACCAAAGAGATAGCCGCAGGAGGTGGTACCTCTGGTATCCTGTAAAACTTATTTCCCAAAGTAACAATAACAGCACGAGGTCGAGACTCATACATAGCATGACGCTTCCACAAGTATGGTTGTCCTAATAATACATCAGAAACATCAATAGGAGCAACATCACATAATACCTCATCCGTGAAGGGCTTGATGCTATGGGGAAGACGACACTACTGGCTGACGTGGATATCTCGTCCTTGGTGAAGCCACTCGATGGTGTATGGATGTGGGTGAGTTATGGCTGGCAAGCCCAACTGCTTCATGGCGTCTGCTAAAATGAGGTTCTTTTGGCTCCCATTTTTGACAATGAACTGTACCAGGGAGCCCTTTACCCACATCTGGGAGTGGACGAGACGTTCCTCCTCCTCTGGATCTTCAGGTTCCTCCTTCTAGATCTTTGTAGTGGCAACGGTGGCGTTGGGCTTCGCATCAATAATCTGTTTCCCTCTTTCATTCGCCTTTTCAGGTTCTGATTCAGAGTCAGAGCATGCATCTGACTCAGAAGCCCTCATGTCGGCCACTAGCGACTGCTTGGCCCGACACTCACTTGTGTTGTGAGTGGAGCTCTTATGGAACTCACACCACTTTCCCGTGTCCTTCTTTGGCTTTGCGGTGCTGTTCTTTTCTTGTGGCTTTGACGGGTTGTCTCTAGCCACCATGCCTTGGCTCTGTCCTTTGTTCTGCAGTTTGGAAGCACCTTGCCCTTGCTTTTGATTCGTAGATCCAAAGTCTCACTTCTTCTGTTTGAATTTCTGCTCAATCTTGGCAGCATACCGGTATGCCGTACCAAGCGAGGAGATGTCGATGAACTCCATTTCCTCCTGAATGTATCTGTGCAGACAAATGCGATAATTTAGCACCAAATTTTTCTCTGAATCTTTGATACCCAACTTTGTGCGCAAAGTATGGAACAGATTCGTCAGCTCATGCAAATCTTGATCCCTTTGTTGTCGCAGCGTGGTCCATTGTATGTACTTGTCCTCATAGCTCTCCATGGGATAGTACTGTTCCTTGACAGCATCTCAGAAATAATTCCAGGTTGGTATGCCTGAGAACAGAGAGGGTTCTGTCTGGTCCTTGTTCTCACAGTAGGTTTCGCACCAGTCCTTAACATGGGGGGTAGCTTTGAGGAGTGCAAAAATAATCTTCTCCCGGTCTGAAAAGTCATGAACAGAGAAATATCCTTCTAATAGATTCAACCATCTATCTATGGCATCTACGTCTATTTGACCCTCAAATATGGGAATGTCAAAATTTACTTGTACCTTAAAAGGAGTCGCACCTCCAGAGTGGCTGCTGGATGCAGATGCGCCACCGGTGGGCAGCCGTTGAAGGATCTGAAAAAATTTATCCATCATCGCGTTCCTTTGCTTTTCGAAGGCCTCCTCGAGAAATATTTTGATAGGATCTCCTACTCACTCATCTTTATTTTCGTCCCCCATGGGCGTCCGTCGAGGTTTGTGAGGCTGATCTTGCAAAGGTTCCACCAGATCAAGCCCTAACTCCTTATACCCCGACCTCGTTGGGGACATGCAAAGAAGGATCGAGAAAAAGCTGACCCCTCTGATACCACTGATCCAGATTTATGTAGGAACACAATAGAATAAACATATAACCATAAATACAGAGATGCAGCGTAAATAACACTTCATTTCATTAATATCAAAGAACTGAAATTTGCTTACAAACAGAATGGAAATAAAACTAGCTAAGGCGCTGGTAGCTATCTCTGAGAAGAGATGTGGCGGCTACAGGCTTCTAAACTGAGTTACAATGAGGCTCGAGGGCCTATTTATTACTGAGAAACAATGGAGAACCCTAAACATCCAAAAACCTAACGCTAGGAGATGAAGCGCCAAAACTATGGGCCCCGTTTGGGTAAATTGGTGTTTCAACTTCCCAGGGACGTAACTTTGGCATACTATCTCCGTTTGACGCACATGATACATCATTAGAAAGCTCTATCCGATGAATACAAATTTTTCCATGAATAGAATTCTGAAACGAAATGATATTCACTAGAGGCGTGATGCCCAAAAAACGTCGTTTAGGGTCTCAAAACGGCTCCGGAAGCTCAGGACCCGAAAAACTGCTAAAAATAGTAAGTTATGCCGAAACTGAAAAACTGAAAGAGACAATGGTGGGGGCCCAAATGGAATAGGTGGGTGGCCACCAATATCCACCTGGATCATTCCTCCCCCCTTAGGAAGCAATGGTCCCCATTGCGTTAAGTTCCTCCATGAGATGAGGAAATTTCTACTGAACTTGGTCCCTGGTGAACCACTTTCCTTGGTGCAGGAGTTGGCCAGCTTTGACAACCCGATATAGTTGGATCTTCTGTTGGCGAGTGTTCTTGATTTGCATGTCCATGATACAATCTGTGGTGGCCTGTTCTATGCAGTCTGGGTTTAACTCTGTTGGTGTGAGTTGTTCTGCAATGTCCGAGGTGTCCAGTAGAGGTGGAAAGTAAGGACGAAGGCGATCCACATTGAAGACCGGGTGCAGACCAAGGAATGGTGGAATACTAAGCTCGAAGGCATTGTTACCTACAGCCTTGGTGATGGTGTACGGCCCGTATCGGAGCGGGCGAAGCTTGCGGTGAGGTCCAGTGAGGCGCTCCTTCTACAAATGTAGCCATACTTTGTCGCCCACCTGGAAGTGGTGTGGCACCCGGTGTTGATCATGGCGCTGCTTGTACTTCGCATTGGCTCTGTCCAATATATCATGAACCTGTTGGCGAATGTGTTGAATGCGCTCGATGAAGCTACTTGCTTTGTCAACTTCAGACTGGACATGAGCTGAATTGGCCTGAGCAGCTGCAAATGGCATGGCTACGTCAATGGGACATAGTGGCTGGAATCCCAAGCCCACCTGAAAGGGGCTATGGCCGATTGAACTGTGGAGAGCTCGATTATAACTATTTTGTACATAGGGGAGGCTCTCGTCCCATGTGCGTGGATGCTTTGAATTGTACATGCGCAGAATGTGTACAATCATTCTGTTGACGACCTCTGTCTAGCCATCTGTTTGGGGATGGAAAGCTGTGGACTTGGTGAGATTTGTGTCCAACATTGACCAAAGGCTGGACCAAAATGTGCCGAGGAACCTGCTATCTTGATCTGATATGATAGACTGTGGGATCCCAAAGTGCACCCACACTCGTTCAAAGAAGAGTTTAGCAGTGGCTTCTGCTGTGATATTCTTCTTACAGGCCGCCATGATGGCCATCTTCGAGAATCTGTCAACGACCATGAAAACACAGTCATTTCCATTCTTAGTAGAAGGCAAGCCCGACATGTAATCCATGGAGATGGATTCCCAAGGTCGACTAGGGGTAGGTAGTGGAGTATATAGGCCTTGCTTCTTGATGGTCGGTTTGGCAATGGCACAAGCAGTGCAGGATCTGATGTGCTTCTTTAAATCCATTTGAAGGTTCGGCGAATAGAAATACTTCTATAGTATTGCTACTGTTTTCTCGACCCCGAAATGCCCAGCGAGTTGACTGTAGTGTGCTTCCCATATCATCTTGGCACGCTCGCTTGAAGGAACACAAAGGTGTCCCAGGTGACATAAAAGTGCATCTTGAAGGTGAAAATTTGGAACTTGCGTGCCCCCCAAGAGTGCCTTGTAAGTGTGGCCGAATTCTGGGTCACTCTCATAGAGAAGCGGCCAATCAGAAGTCTCGTGCCCACAAGAGTTGAGCACGGTGGTGAGCGCCATGATCGGTGGTCGGTTGAGGCAGTCTGCAACATTATTGGAGCTACCCTACTTGTACTTGATGTTCAAATGAAACTGTTGCAGATATGTGGACCACTTCTGATGGCGATCATTCTGCAACTTCCCTTGTGTCTGTATGAACTGCAGGGGCCGGTGGTCTGTGTGGATGATTGTTTCCTTCCCCAAAATGTAATGCTTCCATTGTCGACAGGCTTGCACAATGGAATACATTTCTTCGTCATAGGTGGGATACTTGCGAACTGTCTCAGACAATGTCTCACTGTGATATGCCACTGGATGTCCCTGTTGAGTAAGAACTGCCCCAATAGCATAGTCAGAGGCATCTGTCTCGATCTCAAATGGCTGTTGCAAGTCTGGTAATGTGAGCACTGGGGCAGAACAGAGGCGATTTTTCAATTTTGTGAACGCCTTCTGTTGAGGTTCCGACCAAAAGAATTTTGCTCTTGCTCCTCCCTTGGTGACTTGACTCAAGGGCCATGTGATATGAGAGAATCCCAACACGAATCTATGGTAGAAATTAGCAAGACCCAGAAAGTTGCGAAGCTCTGTTATAGTGGTTGGGGCTGGCCAATCCCGAATGACTTGGATCTTGGCTGGATCCACATGCACCCCCTTTCATCAATAATGTATCCCAGATATTGAACCTGGGTCATGCCAAAAGTGCACTTCTCCAAATTGGCACACAACTTGTGTTGCCGCAGTGTTTGGAGGACTTGTCGGATGTGGTGAAGGTGCTCTTCCCAAGTTTGGCTGAAGATCAGAATGTCATCCAAGTACACCACTACAAATGAGTTGGTGAATGGCCGCAAGATGTCTTCCATCATCCTCATGAAGGTGGCAGGAGCATTCATCAACCCGAAATGCATGACCAGCCATTCGAAAAGGCCTTCCTTGGCTTTGAAGGCAGTCTTCCACACATCAGAGGGTTCAATTGGTACCTGGTGATACCCAGACTTCAGGTCGATCTTGCCGAAATATTTTGCACCTTTGAGTTGGTCCAGAAGGTCATCAATCCATGGGATTGGGTACCTATTCCGGACAGTGATCTTGTTCAGCGCCCGATAGTCAATACAGAGTCTCCACGTCCCATCCTTCTTCTGTACCAACACGATCGGGCTCCCACAGGGCGATGAACTTGGTCCGATGTGACCTTCTCACAGCCAGCCTCCTAACCGCCTTGATTTCCATCATTCTCTGTGTCGCAGCGCCGACAGATCGGTCCATTGGGCCGCGGCGCACCCGGGGCCGGCATCACCGGGTGCTCGACCCGACGTTGCGCAGGAAAACCACTATGGGTGAGGTGAAGATTTCCCCGTACTCCTCCACAACCTTATCCATTTTTTTTTGTTGTGCAGAGGAGCCCTGTCTGGAGGTCATGGCCACAGTCTTCTTCTTGCCCTGGGGGCAGATCATCAGGAAAACGAATTTCCTAGTTTGGGAAATGAGCTTACTACATTGTTTTGCAGTAACCAAAGAGATAGACGCAGGAGGTGGTACCTCTGGTATCCTGTAAAACTTATTTCCCAAAGTAACAATAATAGCATGAGGTCGAGACTCATACACAGCATGACACTTCCACAAGTATGGTTTTCCTAATAATACATCAGAAACATCAATAGGAGCAACATCACATAATACCTCATCTATGAAGGGCTTAATGCTATAGGGAAGGCGACATCGCTGGCTGACGCGGAAATCTCGTCCTTGGTGAAGCCACCCGATGGTGTATCGATGTGGGTGAGATGTGGTTGGCAAGCCCAACTGCTTCATGGCATCTACTGAAATGAGGTTCTTTTGGCTCCCATTGTCGACAATGAACTGTACAGGGGAGCCCTTTACCCACATCTGGGAGTGGAAAAGACGTTCCTCCTCCTCTGGATCTTCCGGTTCCTCTTTCTGGATCTTTGTAGTGGAAACAGTGGCATTGGGCTTGTTAGGGTCCCGTGATTTGGCCGATTGGTGAGCCAAATGACGATGTAACATCAAACCAAGCTTTGGAGCTCGAGGACCTAACCTTCCTGGACTCAGAGAGGGCTCTCTCTATATGTTTAAAAGATATCGGTGTGTTTGCTTATGGTGTTATGATATTAGGCTAGTTATGAAGTGAGTTTTTTGATTTTTGGTTTTTAAAGTTTGTGAGGGATAAAACTGATCAAAGATATAAAACAGGTAACAAGAAGTCAGATCAACTCGGCTATGGGGTCAAAAAGGTCAAGGAAGCTATCAGATGATGATATAAGGCTGCTGTAGGGCCGATTTGATTCATGGTAGAAGAGATCTTTAGGCAAAATGGAGTAAATGAACATCAAGTTTGTGAAAGAAAAGGGATTTCAAATGTAACTAGTTGATAGCAGACATCAACATGTTATAGCAAGCCATTAATCATGCTAAATGTAACTATGAGCTAATTAATACATAGAAATCAAACATTCCAGCCATGCATAGAAGTATAAGACCTTCTAACTTCGGGAAATGGCTATCAGACTTTGGGGAAAATACTTAAGATGGACTAACAACTCAAAATACTATGTCGGAATGCCTAAACACAGTCTTTAAGTTATTGGGCACTTTGAAAAACAAGCTTTCATAGTTTTAGGCAAAGGGCTAGATCGGGACTAGGCCTCCTTGGTTCAACAAGATGATAGGCTAATCAGTCAAAGAGATAGTTTCATGGACAGAACTATGGACAGTCATAGGTAAGCAGGGCACACCATACATCCTACTCAACATGCATAGAACTTATGAATAAAACTAGCAACAATATCCTTAAGTTACTAAAGAGCAGTTAAGAATTCTTTAGTATAACTAAGGAAGAGGAAAACATAAAGCTATGAAGATTCAGGAATTTTGAGGTGCCTCCATGGGCATATCTCAAACTTAATCTCTACTGATCTATAGCAGCAAGAAGCATGTATCATGAATGAAAACTAGAAGACAACAACAAAGCCAAAAACACTATACCATTCTACCATGTCATGGAATCCATCAACAATCCTTCATCATTCATCAAAAGCATCCAAGAGGCAGTCCAAAATCATAACACAAGTATGTTATTCAAAGCTCATATGACCAATATATTACTTCTTCTCTCAAGTTCAGCCTTGTTTTACAATGAAGCCTTGTGGAATAAATAGGCTCAAGTGAGGAAAACCTCATGGTGCAACTAGCTATCCCATTGGCCCAATCAAAATATCTAAACTTGTCCTTGAGGCTTTGCAAAGCCCAAGGCACAAAATATCCCATAAAATATCTAAAAAAATGCTAAAAACGGAAATTATATTGACTTTGCAACATTTTCCAAGTGCAAAAATAGCTAAACGCACATTTGGAAAAAGCAAATTTTTGAGGTTCAAAAATTACAAAAATACTTCAAATTTATATCAGGAAAAGGTCCCCTGACTTGCTGGAAACATTTGGCAGCCTTCCCGGTGTCGAAATGAGGCTCATGATGGCCCGTTGGAAATCTCTCTGTGTCTATTTTCTAGCGAAACTGAAATCACCTCAATCTGATGCTTGGAAGTCCTCCAAATCTGTACATGTGTGTAAAAAGCCAGGAAATAGCAGACTGCTGATATGATGGGCAGAATGTGCAAAAAGTGAGTATTTTTCGCCGTTTTGAGGGGGCGAATGATCTCCAAATGCTCTGAAAATAATTAAGGACCTGCTCATAGAATTATGGCATCAACTGGTATCATCCTTCTCCCTTGAAAAATCCTCAAACTGAAATGGCGAAATTATGAGTTTTCGACCAAAAACCCAAAAAATGCCAAAAAACAAAAAGTTGTCGAAATGGGCCCAAAATTGGCATGCATGACCCTCAGGGGTCCCTAGCAACATGCTCCGAAGCTGAGGCCAAAATATCAAGAGCTGACGTGCTTTTCTCCTCTTTCTGTGCCGGGCGCTTCCCCTTTGTTTTCTTCAATTTCTCTTGGGCTGCCTTTAGTTTGCGCCGGGCAAACTGATTCAACTTTTGAAAGTGATGTCCTCTTCCTTTGCAGCTCTAGATCTCTGTTTTCTCTTTCAAGTTTCATCTCCAAGTCTTTGTTGGCTCTTTCAAGCCATGCCTCTTTTTTTTCTTCAATTTCCTGCTCAAGGAGTGCAGTGAGAGGAAAGGCTTGGAGATGGGCTTGTTCTTCTTCTTTCTGCTTTACCAAGGCTCTTTTAAGCCCTATGGTCCTAGGCCTCTTCCGCCTAGGCTGGTCTTCCTCTTCTTCCTCATCAAAATCACCAATGATTTCTTCTATCATAGCTTGCGCCTTAGCTGCCTCACTCTTATATTTGATAGCTCGTGCTTCATGAACAGCTGTGTGAACATTCATCTATTTATTTTCGATCTCCAAGAAGTGGTTGAAGTTCCTTACCCGTTGAAGATCCTCCTCTAATGCCTCAATTTGCCCCTCTTTATGGATTAGGAGGTTTTCAAGAAGGCGGGGCTCATTATCACTGTCATCGCTTTGGATTGGGATGACAGCCAATGCACCCCCATGTTTTGTACTTTCTCCAACTTTGCTTTTCTCTTTGAAGGCCAATCTTGCACTTTTCCTCCTTGGCATGCTAGTAGGTGTCCTTTTGGGTGATTTCCTTTTGCTAGGAACAACCTTTGTCACTGTTGGAGTGGCAGCCTTAGACCCTTTCTTCCTTGCTGTGCTGAGCTTTGTTCTTTTGGGAGGAGGAGACACAACTGATTTACCCTTGACATCTTCTTGAAACTGCTGTTCTCCTTGAGGCTGCTGGATGCTTTCTTCTTGCTGTTCACTTTGCTGCCCCTGCTCGCCAACATCAACTTGCTGTTCTACTTCAATGCCTTGCTCAATTGGTGTTTCAAACTGCTGCCCTTTTTCACCAAAATCAAGCTGCTGTTGTGCTTGGATTTCCTGCTCATTTTGTGGCTCAAGTTGTGGCTCAATTTCCTGCCCAATCCGTTGTTCCTGTCCTTCCATATCAAGCTGCTATTCTTGTCCTTTCATATCAAGATGTTGTTCTTCATCTTGTACCTGCTGCTGTTCCTCATCTCCTGTCTGCTGCTGACCTTCACCACTATCCTCTTGCTGCTGTTCATCCCTTTCCTCTTGCTGCTGTTCATCCCTTTTCTCTTCTTGCTGTCTACTTCCCTCTCCTTCTTCCTGCTGTCCTGGCTGTCCTGTAGTCATTTTGAGCCTTCTAGGAGTAGGCATGCTGGACAAAGGTATAGGGCGATGAATAGGCTGAGTGGGAGACACATGGACAGGAGGAACAATAGAGAAATCTGGGTGACTTATGAATACATCCCATGGAACTTCCTTCTTCTCTAGCTGATGTAGGATGATAATTTTGATCAGAGAATGATGGAAAAGGGAAGGTATTTGCAGAGGTGGGGCCTTCTTCTGGACCGTGGATGCCATCTTCTCGATTCTCTTGAATAAAAAGTAAGGGAGATTTAGTTGCCTATTTCTAGTGAAGTGCATCAATAGGCGGACATGGTAGGCATAAACTCGATCAAACCTCCCTTCACAAGTAAAATATTTCATTATGACTTTCATAAGAGGAGCATAGCTGTCAAGAAGATATGAAAAAGGGAAAATAGTAGTGAAAGCATCTCTATGCTCAGGCTTGATGAAAGGCTTGTAATCTTCTAAGTCAAGATGGGCCTGTTTGAATCATTTTTCGCCATGATATGGAATCTTGGTGGCCTTGGACACTGATCTTGGAGAAAACTTGAAATCAAGGTCCGCTACCTGGAAATTATTTTCTTTGAATATCAGGGTGCATAGGTGTGTTAATGGCGAAAAACTTTTGACTTCCTGTATCTTCTGGCAGAAATCTAGGCAACCTACTTCATGGAAGTTGAAAAGGATGGATGGATGAGCATTAACCTCTTCTGTAGAGATTGGCTCATATCTTTTATGCGGACCACTCCTGTTGTCTTGCCTTGGAGGCATTTTGACTTAAATGTTCTTTTGAAGGAAAAAAGTGCCTCACTGTGTGTAAACTGCCTTCTTGGAGCCAAACTGTGTCAATTCACTGTCTTGACAGAGAAACAATGTAATTTGGATGATTGCAACAAGTTTCCTTGCAATATAAAGAACCCTTGCTCTTTCAGAAAAAACCTCTACTCTATATGAACATACACTTATCAATAAGCTCGAAAAACAAAAGACAGTTAAGCACAAACACAGTAAACACTGTCTTTTCTGTGGGAAATAGTAGCAACTTTGCCCTGTAGCTTTCAACCAACAAACTGCTCTCTAACAAACCCTTTTTCTTATTACACTTCACTGTCCCCTACTGGTATGTCACTCCATTAAATAAAATCATACCACATACATGGTCAATCTCCAGTGTGGGCATACATTCAATCTCACTGTTATGGAACAAGGTGACAACATTGAAACAAGCTCTATAGTTTCAATAGGGGCTGTAGCAGCTTATTTCTTCCTCACAATCAAAATTCCTGTTTAATATGGAAACCCTATCCTTTGTAGAAAAAACCCCTACCCCCTCTGAAAATCAACTTGTCAAAATGAGCATGAAGAACAAGACAGTCAAGTGGAAAAACTCAGGAAAAAACTGCCCCTTCTGTGGTTTATAGGTTTAACCTCTGCCCTTTGGTATCTTGAGGAATAAAACACTTTTGTTCTTTGATTTAGGAAAAGGTAAGAACACACTATTCTTATTTCAACACATTTCTTTCCTGTAGGCGCCGTTAACAACACATTCAACTTTTAACCACAGTCTTACACCTCAGATCACCACACAGCCAGAACAATGTTTTTTCAGATGTGTTGACAAATTTTGAAAGCTTAGTATGCTGTGGTATGAAAAATTTGTAGCAGTTCAGCACACTGTTTTCTCTATAGGCACTTTTTAGCAATATATCTACCACTCCAGCACGGTTTCAAACAAGGGCATACATAGTCAAGCCATAGAAAACACAGTGATGGCACTTTCTGGTGTTGGTGGTAAGAGAAACCAACTTTTTTGATGCTTTTATGATATGTCAACCAACATTTATCATTCAAACTACATGAGAAACTTCTCACATGACAACTATCTTTCCTTTGTATCGCTGTTCCTCATAATCATTTGACCTACACGCCTTCAAAGTATCCTTGGCAGACTTCTGACTGTTTTAAATACATAACATGACGGTTTTGACCTTGTCTTATCCCAATTTTGAGAGCAAATTGTAATGGTCACTCATACTGGTGCTTAATTCAAACCTTTGGTGTTTGCTTCTAAACTCAGCACCACATCAATAGCTAGTTTTTTACAAACTTGAACTGTAGTTTTTAAAACCCACACAACACTTAGCAATTTTGAAACCGAGGGGGAGAGCATGTAAAAATACCTTCAAAATTGATGGAAATCCTTTGTGGAGAGTTGGAGCAGCTCTACATTCAATTTGAAAACGCGTTGGAGGTTAAATAAGTGCGCGGCACTTTGTAGCAGAAGAGCGTCGTGCAAAAAACCCACCGGGCGGCCTGTCGGGTCGTGGTCGGGCGCCGTGTACAGGCGCGTCACGCGACAGTCTACCACCCGTGCAAAAATGCTCCTCAGCGTGTCGCGCAGTCTTACAGGCGCGTCGTGCAATCATAAACTGTGACCACTTCTCTGAAAATGCTCCAATCTCCTTGCTTGGTCTTGAGGGCAGTGAAAAGGTTTAGCACGGAGTTGGGGGACTTCAAAATGATTTGGCCACAGCTTTAATCCCTTCGAATAGAACACTTCAACGGCTCTTTTCCATTGGATTTGGAGAGGGTTTCTTTCAACGTTCCTTTTACACAGCTTTGTTTTTTAAACCGAAGTCTAAAACCACCTTTTGAACCTGCAACGGATATCTTTCATTTGGTCATATGCACAAAAGCGAAAACTAATTGTTTCATGGGCGAGACCTTTCTTAAACCTTGTGTGACATTGAAATCCTTTGACTGTTTCTAAACCAGAGAAAAAGGGTCCTCCTTTTTAACATTTGTAATTTTAAACTTCTTTGGTTTCAAACAGAAATATGCAGGCAATGACTATCCCTTTGTAAACCTGTTTTCCCTTGATGATGTAACCTTTACTTTAGGAACTTTTCCTTCAAAGTTTTTACTGCTTCTTACCAAAGGGAGAGATCTGCCCTTTGTAACAATGGTGTGCAGATTCTGCTTTTAATAAAACCTCGAAAAATATGCCACAGTTCCTTGGGCTTCTCTGAGCATCTGTTTTCACTAGGTTCCATTATCTGAAAACATGTAATGATCCTTTTGCATATTTGTAAACTTGTTTGGAGTGCCCTTTCTGTTGAAGAAAAAATTAACTGCCACTTCAGCACCCTTGCTTTGACAGCTTCTGTCTTTTCTTGCTTCTTCAACCTCTTTCTTACTGCATGTGTCAAACTTTGCTGCAGTTTTTCATAGTTTGCCATGGTCCTTTATTTAAGAAGGGCGCCCTTTCACTACATTCTCCTGCTCAAAACATATTATTTATGATATCTCTGTCCACAGCTTGACACTTTTGGTGATATTTTTAACAAGGAAAAACCACTCAAGATCTGTCGAAGAGTATTGAAAGCTGTTTGTCATTTTAAAAGGAGGTGGTTTGTCTTCTTCCAACTTGGTTGATAGTTTCTGCTTCCAGGTGATTCATAAGCTCCTCCTTTGATGGTAAATGCCATATTTCAGTTGCATCCATTCATACTATCTTTCTCTGTTTACTTGAAAGAAACTCTTTTAGACTTCTTGGAATGCGACAGTGAGGTGTTGTTTGACCCCTTCTCCTAAGGAAACTGCCCCTTTTTGTAACAATGGCATGCATATTCAAATTGTCTCCTGTCCACTATGATGTATAGTTTGAAAGAAATTTCCCTATGAGTAGGAAAACCAATACATTTTGAAACATAAACACCATCTGTTACCTGTGTAATGACTTTTTCTTTCCTTCTTTGTCTCTTTCCACTGCATATTTGACCAATCAGTCTTTAAAAACAGTCAATGCCTCGGCCATCTGCTCATGAATGAAGGAGGCCCTTCACTTGGCAAAGTATCTGAAGATTGTTTGATAAGCCTGCCTGACAAGGGTTTTTCTTGGATATGATGGTAAGCAAACAAAATTGAAAACATTAATAATTTTACCTCTGCCTGCAATCACTACTGTGCTTCAGAAAAACCCTAGTCAAGGTGTCACTGTCTTATTGCGCTGCTCCTTGCTGAGGGGAAACTAAAATGTCAGCATTTGCCTTGGTAAACTTATGACAAGTCATTTGAAAGATAATCTCTATGAGTATGGAGGTTAGCACCCTTTGAAAAACAACCACCTTTTCTTCTGCTTGTGAAATGACATGATTTCTCAACCTTTCTTCAATTTGATCTTGTCGAAACAGCAGGCTGCTTATGATTAGAATTGTTTTCACTAATGATATGTCTCTCCAAGGTTTTAACAATTCATATGATTTGAAAACTTCAAATGACTTCCTTTACAGGACCAAAACTCTGTTTTCCCTTTAACTTGCACACTTCAGACCCTAGCCCTGTTATGATCATCACTCACACTCAGAAAACCTAGAGTCACTGTTTCACTATTCAGTAAAAAGCAAACCTGGGCTTTTGCAATCCTTAAAGTCAATACTGGCCAGCGCCCTCTGCTTGTAAATGAAGGAGGCGCCCTAACCCTCTGCTTGTAAATGAAGGAGGTTCTTGGCCATGACAAATTACCAGTTTGCTGTGACAGTGGTGTCTTTCTCTTACTGTGATTTTCATGCTGAAAGGAAGCTGCAATGTCTTGATGGGTAACTCTCTGTCTTGCAGATATATCTCAGGCTCATTTTTACATTTGAGAAGTAGCTGTTCTTCTTAATGTAGATTCAAGCATTTTCTCCTGAGATGAAGTTATATTTCCTGTCTTTGTAGAATCCATAAAGCACTGTAAAACACCTAATAATCAGCTTAAGACTGTGGTTTATGTAGTACTGAGACTTAGGGGTGTGTAAGTGGCGTGACTTAGAGCTGTGATCAACTTGATTTGCAGAGTGAGAGGTCAGTCATGATTGGTCTATAGCAGATGGAGGTTTTTTGGCCTTTTGATGGTTGCCAAGGGTAAAATGTCTTAAAGCATCACTTCCTAACTTAGGAGAGGCTTTTGAAACAGACTTGGATTTTTCCTTTTAGAGCTGATGGGTAGACCAGTAGGGCTAAAGCTAGAAAAGATAGTAATAATGGGTTTTAACTTTGACATGGGCGGACTGAAAAGTAAGAGGGCGAAATTTTTTTTGAGGGTTTTCTAGATGACAAATTGACATATGGAAATCAGCTTCTAGAAAACTCAGCTATGGATCTAGTCATCACTAACATGTGAAAAATACTGATGACTAACAGTGGCTCCATTTGGGGAGGGCAGCTCCTCGTCAGGAGGTGTCCAGAATTCAGATCTTTGGCTTATGAAGACCAATGCTTTATCCATTGGCGCAAAATTCACCCTTCTTTTGATGTTATTTCTGAAAAGTGACAGCATAGTTAACATCAATGATACTTCTACCTACCCCACTATATTTCCTAACATTTTTTCTTCTCTTTGGCGCATTTGAACTAGCAGCCTTTTGACAATGCATATTTTTCTTTTTGCAAAATGAACCTATCTATTTCTACTCTTATATTTGCCGGGAGTTCAGATTAAACTGATGAACTCCTTCATTACTCTACCTAATGCTAGATCGACTGTCAAGATTAAGCAGTTTGAGAGGATTTTATTCTCTAATCTAAAACATGAAATTCAAAATGATCAAATCAGGATTAGGCAGTCTGATTTTTCATGCATTTGCGTCATAAAAGACAAGCTGCGCACAAATGTTATTTTGCAACAAAGGGAAACTAGACAAGCAGGGCTAAGATGTACAATGTATTTTTCATTCCTCGCTTCTCTCTTTGGTTCTGTTTTAGGCATGTGGAACCAGAATCTCTCCCTAATCTAAGCTCTGTGATAAGTCAATCTTACACAATGTTGACTATCTTTGCACTCACTAACTTATCAGCAAATAAATTTAAACATGCTCAGCTATGATTAGGCTAGATAGCTGAACAAGACATTGAAGCACTAGTAGCAGCATTTAGACTTGCTCGCTTTCTGAAAGACTATTTTTTGGAACATGGGGCCTTTGTTCTATCTTCACTCGCCCTCTTTTCTGTTTTTTATTGTTTTTGACTTTCCTATCTTTTACTGTTTTTGACTTTTCTATCTTTTACTGTTTTTGACTTTTCTATTTTTCAAACAGTGGTATGTACAATGAATGAAAGTGTTTCAAACTCATAAATCTTGGAAATGACGGAATTTAAGCATCTTATCCTCGTAAGGATCTCCTCTCACCCTTGGCCCACTTAACTCCTGAAAAGAAAAATTTGGGAAGTTTTCTCTCTCTAACATGACATAGGGATTCATGCAAGAATCTCTGAACAGCCCGGTATCTTCCCTCTGTACCTCTTTGAATATCTGATTTCCACTCCTTTCATTACTGTACATTTTCCTCAAGTAATGCATGTACTCTTGGTCATTCTTGAAATAGATAATGATATCATCAAGGTATGCAAAAATGCAGAAGTTTAAAACTGGGAACATGGCCTTTATGAATAGATTTCTGATATTGGGTGGTTTTGCAATTTTGAACTTGAAATTAGATCTACCTCCCGCAAACTGGAAAAAATCTTTAAGCTGTCTACTTTGCAAGGGAATCTTATGATCATGACCTGAAACATCATCTTGCGAAAATACATGATTAAAAGCACTTTTAATTGGTGAATCATGGTCTTGGGTAGAAAAAACATAATTTCTGTTATAGGGATATGCAGTATTATTTCTAAAATCAAAGCAGACTCTATGGCCATCTGTTTTATCTCTGATTATTTCAGTTTGTTTCAGATTTTTGTGTTTTCTTTTGTCAAAGTTATTCTTTGAGGGAAAGGTAGTGACACAGTATTTTCCCTTGTTTTTCCTGTAGAAATTGGTATTCTGCATGAAATTTCTGATTTTAGCTTTTCTGAGTTCTTCAAGAAAAGACAAAAGATGAGCCAATTCCAGTAGCTCAGGTATGCTGGAACTGCAACTATCATTCTTGTTCATAAGAAGTTTATCAGGCATTCTTTCTAGATTTTGAGCAGTTGAGGCTATAGTCAAAGTTTCATTTGCAGTGGATGATCCATAAGATGGTAAATCTTCGAGGTATGGTAGAAACATTAAAATCCCTTGCTCCCGGGTTCCGAACAGGTTTATGATGTGTAAGTCTTCTAAAGCCTTTACCCTGAAAAAATTTCCGCAGGTTATTTCTGGTGTTTGACTAAGGTTAGAGTAATTTGTTTGATAGTACATAAGGGTTTGTGCTTCTTGTTCTAATCCTACCTTAGAAGGGACATACTTACTTTATTCAAGACACAGTTGTTTATGATCATGATAGTATTGAGTGTCTAGTTCATCATAAGGCACCAGGGACAACTGATGTGGTGGATCAAGGTTTATTTCAGTTTCTCCTGACTCTTCCTCCATGTTTTCATCAATATGCATAATGAAAGAGTTCAGGTCGGAACGCAAGGAACACATTGGAATGTTATCTAGCCTATCTTGACTGCTAATCATGTATTTCATGTGTGATTCTCGGTAGAGTATTCTGGTCTGACCGAACACAGGAATGGTGGCGTATGACATGTCCAGTTGGATATTCCCTTGGAGTTTGGCTCCCCAAGATCTAGATAAAAGCATCCCGTACTTGGGAGGAATGTCTGCCACTACTATATCCATGTTTAGATGTTTCGCAGGTATTTGGGCCAGACTAAAACAAAGGTCTTTGATCAAACCCAGGCATTTAACTCTACTTGAATCAAATGAATACAAGTCTTTGTATGGTCTCGTGATTTCCAGGCCTAGTCTTTCCATTACTACCTTCGGCATAAGATTATGCGAGGCGCTGGAGTCTAGCATTGCATTGCGGAGGATTTGGTTGTGGATGTTTAGGCTAATGTAAAATGGAAGAGTAGTTCCCTCTTGGAATTTTCCCTCTACCTTTGGACCAAACAATACTTCAGGAGTGTCATCAGCCAGATTAACAGTGTTTGCATCATTCCCTAGATTCAAGACTTTTAGTACTTGGGATTTATAAGAGTTTTGAACAATGAGCTTAGTAAGAGGCATGGTGATCTTGATCTTGGCGATTTCGCCTTCAAAACTGAAAGGCAACTGAAGTTTAGATATGTTTGTTTCAGTTTTTTCAGCCACGACCTTCTCTATGTTCTGAGTTTGTTGACCTTGTTTTGGGATTTTGTTTACCATAGTTGCTTCGGTGACTTTTGTAGAAGTACCAGGAGTATCTGAGAGAGGACTAGTTTGGGTAACTTTAGCTTTGCTTTGGTCAGTCTTCTCAACCTTGATTTTGTCACTGCTTGATGCTTTTTTGAGGATGGTATCAGGGGCTTTAGCAGTGTCTGAGTTACCTTTTTGGAATTACCTTGGTTTCTTTTGCTTCTAAGGTCATATTGCCTGTGAGCTTCTATAATGGCATTCTGAAAATCTATGGCAGGGTCGTCGAGATCTTCACAGTCGGTCTCATCTTGATCAGGAGAAAAGAACGCTTGTTCTTCTTCTGTGAGGTACACCTCACTCTCATTATCAGACCCTACAAGATTTAAATGACTTTCATCAATGGGTTCTGTATCTCTATCATCTTCTTCCACATAGTTTTCATTGAATGGTGGCCTAATCTGTTGGTCATTTTCCCTTGGTCTGTTTTGGGGCTGTTCCCTCCTAAAGTTCTGGTTTCGGTTTCTGTTTGGAGGGTTAGGCTAGCTATCTCTAACAGGAGCCTTTTCATTTATCCTTTCCCACATTTTGGCCATGGTTTTGACTAAGTCATCTATTCTAGGATCTAGGGAAGGTGATGAAGTGGAGACTTCATCTTTATATGTGACCTTTCTTTCTGATCTAGTCCTAGCTCTTTTTTCTGCTAAGTTGGCATCTGCTTTTATGGCTATTTGTTGCATTTCCTCTAAGGTAAGGGGATCCTTGTCTCTCAGATGATATGTCATGTCCGGATCGAAACCCTCGGGGAATTTTGCCAAGGCTAAACCAAGTGGGGGTTTGAAATGAGGTGGGAGGGAGTTATATACACTGTTGAACCTAGTGCAGTAAGCCTGGACACTTTCCCCATTTTCTCGTTTTAGGTTGTTATATTCTGACAGGATTTGAATGGGGTTTCTTCGGATTTCCCACCTATTTCTGAAGACTTGATGTAGTTCTGGGATATTGTGGATACTGTTTGGAGTTAAGCTTTTGAACCATGTTTTGGGTTCACCACCAAGACTTTGGGCGAATATTCTCATTCTGATGGTCTCGTCTTGTACCTCCAGGTATTCATAAGCATCAGTCATCCTACTTATATGTTGTTGAGGTGTGGTGGTGTCTTCTCCAGTAAAGTGTGGGATTTTGTCTTGATATTTATTTGGGAGAGGAGCCAAAGGCGGTGGCAACACCAAAGGTGCGTACCAGGCTGCCATGACGGGAGCTAATGGATGATGTACAAGATGAGGACTAGTAGGCTGAGATGAGGTGGTTTGAACGGTGGTGGTTTGACCAGGTGTGGCGGATGAACTTGGACTAGTGATCTGGTTTTGAGCAGATCTGGGATGATAGGAGCCAAATTGATAAAGAAGCTGGGAATCAGGAGGGGTAGTAGGTGAAGCTTCTCTAATAGGACTCTGTGGTGGGTTTAGGGGTTCAAGATCGTCGAAGTTTATCTTACTATATGATTTGCTTCTGGGAAGAGTTTGTGATGACTCTAATTCAAAAGGTGAATCTAGTAGGATAGTGCGATGTTTCGGTACATATCTTGTTCTACGGGTGAATCTACCAGAAGCTAGATGATCAGTTACGGAAGCTTGCCACAGAATCTTTTCTGGGTCATCTACTATGATAGGGGGATTTGGATCTGGATGAGCTCTGGTATTGATTCTTCGTGAAGCCAGATTTTAGATCCAGAGTTTTAGAGAGGATGGTATTGGTGAATGTTCTGGATGAGTGATCTCTCTAAAGTTCTACTAAGGTGAAGGGTGGTAAAAATAAGAGAGATGAACTAGTGGAGTCGCCAGGTGGAACTGGGTTGTTTTTGTGAAGATAGCTATGGTCCACCACCAGTAACTAATCTGGGAATGTTTTGGATTTTCTGAGTTTTATGTGCAGCCTATGGTTTGTTAAAGTATCCTAGACTTGTATCAACGCTTTGCTAGGGTGATGAGAACAAAAAGAGTTTACTCTAAATGGGTCTATGGGCTGCTTGCTTGTTTAAGGTATCTAAAGGACCAAAGAGTCTATAAGAGTTTGCTAGACTATCATGTACTCAATGTCCCACCATCTCCCGCTATGTTAGTGAGCGATGGGATAGATTTATCGGATAGTAACCTAGATTTTGGTAAAATAGTAAGGCCTACTAGAGGTTAGTGGAGTCGCCAGGTGGATTTTTAGTTGTTTTGAGGTATATGTGTATGGTCCACCACCAATACTTACAAAAACCAATCTAAGGGAGTTTTTTTTTTTTTTTTTTTTTTTGGGGGTTTTTTGAGTTTTATGTAGTCCTGAGGTTTGGAAGAGTTTCCTATAACCGACTCATCATTTTGCTAGGATGGTGAGACAACCAGATTCTACTCTTCTAAGTTTGACTGAGATTTTGAGAGTTCCTAAGGGATACCTAGGATGTTTTGACTCAAAGTCCCACCGTGATCACCATAATGTTAGTGTGGCAATGAGGTGGCTAAAAAGGCGGGTATTCTTGAAAATAAGGGACTTCTGGAGTTCTAAGGTGTCCTTAGATTGTCACTAACTCAAAGTCCCACCATGATCGCCATTATGTTAGGGTCCCATGATTTGGCCGATTGGTGAGCCAAATGACGATGTAACATCAAACCAAGCTTTGGAGCCCGAGGACCTAGCCTTCTTGGACTCAGAGAGGGCTCTCTCTATATGTGTAAAATATATCGGTGTGTTTGCATATGGTGTTCTGATATTAGGCTAGTTATGAAGTGAGTTTTTTGATTTTTGGTTTTTAAAGTTTGTGAGGGATAAAACTGATAAAAGATATAAAACAGGTAACAAGAAGTCAGATCAACTCGGCTATGGGGTCAAAAAGGTCAAGGAAGCTATCAGATGATGATATAAGGCTGCTGTAGGGCCGATTTGATTCACGGTAGAAGGGATCTTTGGGAAAAATGGAGTAAATGAACATCAAGTTTGTGAAAGACAAGGGATTTCAAGTGTAACTAGTTGATAGCAGACATAAACATGTTATAGCAAGCCATTAATCATGCTAAATGTAACTATGAGCTAATTAATACATAGAAATCAAACATTCCAGCCATGCATTGAAGTATAAGACCTTCTAACTTCAGGAAATGGCTATCAGACTTTGGGGAAAACACATAAGACGGACTAACAACTCAAAATACTATGTTGGAACGCCTAAACACAGTCTTTAAGTTATTGGGCACTTTGACAAACAAGCTTTCATAGTTTTAGGCAAAGGGCTAGATCGGGACTAGGCCTCCTTGGTTCAACAAGATGATAGGCTAATCAGTCAAAGAGATAGTTTCATGGACAGAACTATGGACAGTCATAGGTAAGCAGGGCACACCATACATCCTACTCAACATGCATAGAACTTATGAATAAAACTAGCAACAATATCCTTAAGTTACTAAAGAGCAGTTAAGAATTCTTTAGTATAACTAAGGAAGAGGAAAACATAAAGCTATGAAGATTCAGGAATTTTGAGGTGCCTCCATGGGCATATCTCAAACTTAATCTCTACTGATCTATAGCAGCAAGAAGCATGTATCATGAATGAAAACTAGAAGACAACAACAAAGCAAGAAACATTATACCATTCTACCATGTCAAGGAATCCATCAACAATCCTTCATCATTCATCAAAAGCATCCAAGAGGCAATCCAAAATCATAACACAAGTATGTTCTTCAAAGCTCATATGACCAATATATTACTTCTTCTCTCAAGTTCAGCCTTGTTTTACAATGAAGCCTTGTGGAATAAATAGGCTCAAGTGAGGAAAACCTCATGGTGCAACTAGCTATCCCATTGGCCCAATCAAAATATCTAAACTTGTCCTTGAGGCTTTGCAAAGCCCAAGGCAAAAAATATCTCATAAAATATCTAAAAAATGCTAAAAATGAAAATTATATTGACTTTGCAACATTTTCCAAGTGCAAAAATAGCTAAACGCACATTTGGAAAAAGCAGATTTTTGAGGTTCAAAAATTACAAAAATACTTCAAATTTATATCAGGAAAAGGTCCCCTGACTTGCCGGAAACATTTGGCAGCCTTTCCGGTGTCGAAATGAGGCTCATGATGGCCCGTTGGAAATCTCTCTGTGTCTATTTTCTGGCACAACTAAAATCACCTCAATCTGATGCCTGGAAGTCCTCCAAATCTGTACCTGTGTGTAAAAAGCCAGGAAATAGCAGATTGCTGATATGATGGGCAGAATGTGCAAAAAGTGGGTATTTTTCACCGTTTTGAGGGGGCGAATGATCTCCAAATGCTCTGAAAATCGCTGAGGACATGCTCATAGAATTATGGCATCAACTGGTATCATCCTTCTCCCTTGAAAAATCCTCAAATTGAAATGGCGAAATTATGAGTTTTCGACCAAAAACCCAAAAAATGCCAAAAAACAAAAAGTTGTCGAAATGGGCCCAAAATTGGCATGCATGACCCTCAGGGGTCCCTAGCAACATGCTCTAAAGCTGAGGCCAAAATATCAAGAGATGATATGCTTTTCTCCTCTTTCCGTGCCGGGCGCTTCCCCTTTGTTTTCTTCAATTTCTCTTGGGCTGCCTTTAGTTTGCGCCGGGCAAACTGATTCAACTTTTGAAAGTGATGTGTCCTCTTCCTTTGCAGCTCTAGATCTCTGTTTGCTCTTTCAAGTTTCATCTCCAAGTGTTTGTTGGCTCTTTCAAGCCATGCCTCTTTGTTTTCTTCAATTTCCTGCTCAAGGAGTGCAGTGAGAGGAAAGGCTTGGAGATGGGCTTGTTCTTCTTCTTTCTGCTTTTCCAAGGCTCTTTTAAGCCCTATGGTCCTAGGCCTCTTCCGCCTAGGCTGGTCTTCCTCTTCTTCCTCATCAAAATCACCAATGAGTTCTTCTATCCTTGCTTGCGCCTTAGCTGCCTCACTCTTATATTTGATAGCTCGTGCTTCATGAACATCTGTGTGAACATTCATCTGTTTATTTTTGATCTCCAAGAAGTGGTTGAAGTTCCTTGCCCGTTGAAGATCCTCCTCTAATGCCTCAATTTGCCCCTCTTTATGGATTAGGAGGTTTTCAAGAAGGCGGGCCTCATTATCACTGTCATCGCTTTGGATTGGGATGACAGCCAATGCACTCCCATGTTTTGTACTTTCTCCAACTTTGCTTTTCCCTTTGAAGGCCAATCTTGCACTTTTCCTCCTTGGCATGCTAGTAGGTGTCCTTTTGGGCGATTTCCTTTTGCTAGGAACAACCTTTGTCACTGTTGGAGTGGCAGCCTTAGACCCTTTCTTCCTTGCTGTGCTGAGCTTTGTTCTTTTGGGAGGAGGAGACACAACTGATTTACCCTTGACATCTTCTTGAAACTGCTGCTCTCCTTGAGGCTGCTGGATGTTTTCTTCTTGCTGTTCACTTTGCTGCCCCTGTTCGCCAACATTAATTTGTTGTTCTACATCAATGACTTGTTCATTTGGTGTTTCAAACTGTTGCCCTTTTTCACCAAAATCAAGCTTCTGTTGTGTTTGGGTTTCCTGCTCATTTTGTGGCTCAAGATGTGGCTCATTTTCCTGCCCAAGCTGTTGTTCCTGTCCTTCAATATCAAGTTGTTGTTCTTCCTCTTGTACCTGCTGTTCATCATCTTATGTTTGCTTCTGACCTTCACCACTGTCCTGCTGTTGTTCCTCATCTTCTGCTTGCTGCTCTTCATCCCTTTCCTCTTGCTCATGACCTTTCTCTTCTTGCTGTCTACTCCCTTCTCCTTCTTCCTGCTGCCTTGACTGTTCAGTGGTAATTTTGAGCCTTCTAGGAGTAGGCCTGTTGGACAAAGGTATAGGGCGATGAATAGGCTGAGTGGGAGACACATGGACAGGAGGAACAGTAGAGAAATCTGGGTGACTGATGAATACATCCCATGGAACTTTCTTCTTCTCTAGCTGATGTAGGATGATAATTTTGATCAGAGAATGATGGAAAAGGGAAGGTATTTGAAGAGGTGGGGCCTTCTTCTGGACTGTAGATGCCATCTTCTCGATGCTCTTGAATAAAAAGTAAGGGAGATTTAGTTGCCTATTTCTAGTGAAATGCATCAATAGGCGGACATGGTATGCATAAACTCGATCAAACCTCCCTTCACAAGTAAAATATTTCATTATGACTTTCATAAGAGGAGCATAGCTGTCAAGAAGATATGAAAAAGGGAAAATAGCAGTGAAAGCATCTCGATGCTCAGGCTTGATGAAAGGCTTGTAATCTTCTAAGTCAAGATGGGCCTGTTTGAACCATTTTTCGCCATGATATGGAATCTTGGTGGCCTTGGACACTAATCTTGGAGAAAACTTGAAATCAAGGTCCGCTACCTGGAAATGATTTTCTTTGAATCTCAGGGCGCATAGGTGTGTTAATGGCGAAAAACTTTTGACTTCCTGTATCTTCTGGCAGAAATCTAGGCAACCTATTTCATGGAAGTTGAAAAGGATGGATGGATGAGCATTAACCTCTTCTGTAGAGATTGGCTCATATCTTTTATGCGGACCACTCCTGCTGTCTTGCCTTGGAGGCATTTTGACCTAAATGTGCTTTTGAAGAAACAAAGTGCCTCACTGTGTGTAAACTGCCTTCTTGGAGCCAAACTGTGTCAATTCACTGTCTTGACAGAGAAACAATGTAATTTGGATGATTGCAACAAGTTTCCTTGCAATATAAAGAACCCTTGCTCTTTCAGAAAAAACCTCTACTCTATATGAACATACACTTATCAATAAGCTCGAAAAACAAAAGACAGTTAAGCACAAACACAGTAAACACTATCTTTTCTGTGGGAAATAGTAGCAACTTTGCCCTGTAGCTTTCAACCAACAAACTGCTCTCTAACAAACCCTTTTTCTTATTACACTTCACTGTCCCCTACTGGTATGTCACTCCATTAAATAAAATCATACCACATACATGGTCAATCTCCAGTGTGGGCATACATTCAATCTCACTGTTATGGAACAAGGTGACAGCATTGAAACAAGCTCTATAGTTTCAATAGGGGCTGTAGCAGCTTATTTCTTCCTCACAATCAAAATTCCTGTTTAATATGGAAACCTTGTCCTTTGTAGAAAAAACCCCTACCCCGTCTGAAAATCAACTTGTCAAAATAAGCATGAAGAACAAGACAGTCAAGTGGAAAAACTCAGGAAAAAACTGCCCCTTCTATGGTTTATAGGTTTAACCTCTGCCCTTTGGTATCTTGAGGAATAAAACACTTTTGTTCTTTGATTTAGGAAAAGGTAAGAACACACTATTCTTATTTCAACACATTTCTTTCCTGTAGGTGCCGTTAACAACACATTCAGCTTTTAACCACAGTCTTACACCTCAGATCACCACACAGCCAGAACAATGTTTTTTCAGATGTGTTGACAAATTTTGAAAGCTTAGTATGCTGTGGTATGAAAAATTTGTAGCAGTTCAGCACATTGTTTTCTCTATAGGCACTTTTTAGCAATATATCTACCACTCCAGCACGGTTTCAAACAAGGGCATACATAGTCAAGCCATAGAAACCACAGTGATGGCACTTTCTGGTGTTGGTGGTAAGAGAAACCTGCTTTTTTGATGCTTTTATGATATGTCAACCAACATTTATCATTCAAACTACATGAGAAACTTCTCACATGACAACTATCTTTCCTTTGTATCACTGTTCCTCATAATCATTTGACCTACACGCCTTCAAAGTATCCTTGGAAGACTTCTGACTGTTTTAAATACATAACATGACGGTTTTGACCTTGTCTTATCCCAATTTTGAGAGCAAATTGTAATGGTCACTCATACTGGTGCTTAATTCAAACCTTTGGTGTTTGCTTCTAACCTCAGCACCACATCAATAGCTAGTTTTTTACAAACTTGAACTGTAGTTTTTAAAACCCTCACAGCACTTAGCAATTTTGAAACCGAGGAGGAGAGCATGTAAAAATACCTTCAAACTTGATGGAAATCCTTTGTGGATAGTTGGAGCAGCTCTACATTCAATTTGAAAACGCTTTGGAGGTTAAATAAGTGCGCGGCACTTTGTAGCAGAAGAGCGTCGCGCAAAAAACCCACCGGGCGGCCTGTCGGGTCGTGGTCGGGCGCCGTGTACAGGCGCGTCACACACGCGTACAGGCGCGTCGTATGACAGTCTACCGCCCGTGCAAAAACGCTCCTCAGCGCGTCGCGCAGTCGTACAGGCGCGTCGCGCAATCATAAACTGTGACCACTTCCCTGAAAACGCTCCAATGTCCTTGCTTGGTCTTGAGGGCAGTGAAAAGGTTTAGCACGGAGTTGGGGGACTTCAAAATGATTTGGCCACGGCTTTAATCCCTTCGAATAGAACACTTCAACGGCTCTTTTCCATTGGATTTGGAGAGGGTTTCTTTCAATGTTCCTTTTACACAGCTTTGTTTTTTAAACCGAAGTCTAAAACCACCTTTTGAACCTGCAACGAATATCTTTCATTTGGTCATATGCACAAAGGCGAAAACTACTTGTTTCATGGGCGAGACCTTTCTTAAACCTTGTGTGACATTGAATTCCTTTGACTGTTTCTAAACCAGAGAAAAAGGGTCCTCCTTTTCAACATTTGTAATTTTAAACTTCTTTGGTTTCAAACAGAAATATGCAGGCAATGACTATCCCTTTGTAAACCTGTTTTCCCTTGATGATGTAACCTTTACTTTAGGAACTTTTCCTTCAACGTTTTGACTGCTTCTTACCAAAGGGAGGAGATCTGCCCTTTGTAACAATGTTGTGTAGATTCTGCTTTTAATAAAACCTCAAAAAATATGCCACAGTTCCTTGGGCTTCTCTGAGCATCTGTTTTCACTAGGTTCCATTATCCGAAAACATGTAATGATCCTTTTGCATATTTGTAAACTTGTTTGGAGTGCCCTTTCTGTTGAAGAAAAACTTAACTGCCACTTCAGCACCCTTGCTTTGATAGCTTCTATCTTTTCTTGCTTCTTCAACCTCTTTCTTACTGCATGTGTCAAACTTTGCTGCATTTTTTCATAGTTTGCCATGGTCCTTTATTTAAGAAGGGCACCCTTTCACTACATTCTCCTGCTCAAAACATATTATTTATGATATCTCTGTCCACTGCTTGACACTTTTGGTGATATTTTTAACAAGGAAAAACCACTCAAGATCTGTCGAAGAGTATTGAAAGCTATTTGTCATTTTAAAAGGAGGTGGTCTGTCTTCTTCCAACTTGGTTGATAGTTTCTGCTTGCAGGTGATTCATAAGCTCCTCTTTTGATGGTAAATGCCATATTTCAGTTGCATCCATTCATACTATCTTTCTCTGTTTACTTGAAAGAAACTCTTTTAGAATTCTTGGAATGCGACAGTGAGGTGTTGTTTGACCCCTTCTCCTAAGGAAACTGCCCCTTTTTGTAACAATGGCATGCATATTCAAATTTTCTCCTGTCCACTATGATGTATAGTTTGAAAGACATTTCCCTATGAGTAGGAAAACCAATACATTTTGAAACATAAACACCATCTGTTACCTGTGTAATGAATTTTTCTTTCCTTCTTTGTCTCTTTCGACTGCATATTTGACCAATCAGTCTTTAAAAACAGTCAATGCCTCGGCCATCTGCTCATGAATGAAGGAGGCCCTTCACTTGGAAAAGTATCTGAAGATTGTTTGATAAGCCTGCCTGACAAGGGTTTTTCTTGGATATGATGGTAAGAAAACAAACTTGAAAACATTAATACTTTTACCTCTGCCTGCAATCACTACTGTGCTTCAGAAAAACCCTAGTCAAGGTGTCACTGTCTTATTGCGCTGCTCCTTGCTGAGGGGAAATTGAAATGTCACCATTTGCCTTGGTAAACTTATGACAATTCATTTGAAAGATAATCTCTGTGAGTATGGAGGTTAGCACCCTTTGAAAAACAACCACCTTTTCTTCTGCCTGTGAAATGACATGATTTGTCAACCTTTCTTCAATTTGATCTTGTCGAAACAGCAGGCTGCTTATGATTAGAATTGTTTTCACTAACGATATGTCTCTCCAAGGTTTTAACAATTCATATGATTTGAAAACTTCAAATGACTTCCTTTACAAGACCAAAACTCTGTTTTCCCTTTAACTTGCACACTTCATACCCTAGCCCTATTATGATCATCACTCACACTCAGAAAACCTAGAGTCACTGTTTCACTGTTCAGTAAAAAGCAAACCTGGGCTTTTGCAATCCTTAAAGTGTATACTGGCCATCGCCCTCTGCTTGTAGATGAAGGAGGCATCCTAACCCTCTGCTTGTAAATGAAGGAGGTTCTTGGCCATGACAAATTACCAGTTTGCTGTGACAGTGGTGTCTTTCTCTTACTATGATTTTCATGCTGAAAGGAAGCTGCAATGTCTTGATGGGTAACTCTCTGTCTTGCAGATATATCTCAGGCTCATTTTCACAATTGAGAAGCAGCTGTTCTTCTAAATGTAGATTCAAGCATTTTCTCCTGAGATGAATTTATATTTCCTGTCTTTGTAGAATCCATAAAGCACTGTAAAACACCTAATAATCAGCTTAAGACTGTGGTTTCTGTAGTACTGAGACTTAGGGGTGTGTAAGTGGCGCGACTTAGAGCTGTGATCAACTTGATTTGCAGAGTGAGAGGTCAGTCATGATTGGTCTGTAGCAGATGGAGGTTTTTTGGCCTTTTGATGGTTTCCAAGGGTAAAATGTCTTAAAGCGTCACTTCCTAACTTAGGGGAGGCTTTTGAAACAGAGTTGGATTTTTCCTTTTAGAGCTGATGGGCAGACCAGTAGGGCTAAAGCTAGAAAAGATAGTAATAATGGGTTTTAACTTTGACATGGGCGGACTGAAAAGTAAGAGGGCGAAAAAAGTTTTATGAGGGTTTTCTAGATGACAAATTGACATATGGAAATCAGCTTCTAAAAAACTCAGCTATGGATCTAGTCATCACTAACATGTGAAAAATACTGATGACTAACAGGGCTCCACATCAATAATCTGTTTCCATTTTTCATTCCCCTTTTCAAGTTCTGATTCGGAGTCAGAGCATGCATCTGACTCAGAAGCCCTCATCTCAGCCACTAGCGACTGCTTGGCCCGACACTCACTTGTGTTGTGAGTGGAGCTCTTATGGAACTCACACCACTTTCCCGTGTCCTTATTTGGCTTTGCGGTGTTGTTCTTTTCTTGTGGCTTTGACAGGTTGTCTTTAGCCACCATGCCTTGGCTCTGTCCTTTGTTCTGCGGTTTGGAAGCACCTTTCCCTTGCTTTTGATTCGCAGATCCAAAGTCTCGCTTCTTCTGTTTGAATTTCTGCTCAATCTTTGTAGCATACCGGTAAGCCATACCAAGCGAGGAGATGTTGTGGAACTCTATTTCCTCCTGAATGTATCTGTGCAGACAGCTACGATACTTTAGCACCAAATTTTTCTTTGAATCTTTGATACCCAACTTTGTGCACAAGGTATGGAACAGATTCGTCAGCTCATGCACATCTTGATTTGTTTGTTGTTGTAGCATGGTCCATTGTATGTAATTGTCCTCATAGCTCCCCATGGGATAGTACTATTCCTTGACGGCGTCTCGGAAAGAATTCCAAGTTGGTACGACCGAGAACAAAGAGGGTTTTGTCTGGTCCTTGTTCTCACAGTAGGTTTCCCACCAGTCCTTAACATGGGGGGTAGCTTTGAGGAGTGCAAAAATAATCTTCTCCCGGTCTGAAAAGTCATGAACGGAGAAATATCCTTCTAATAGATTCAACCATCTATCTACGGCATCTGCATCTATTTGACCCTCAAATATGGGAATGTCAAAATTTACTTGTACCTTAAAAGGAGTCGCACCTCTAGAGTGGTTGTTGGATGCAGATGCGCCGCCGGTGGGCAGCCGTTGAAGGATCTGGGCAAAGTTATCCATCATCGCGTTCCTTTGTTTTTCGAGGGCCTCCTCGAGCAATATTTTGATAGGATCTCCTGCTCCCTCATCTTTCTTTTTGTCCCCCATGGGTGTCCGTCGAGGTTTGCGAGGCTGATCTTGCAAAGGTTCCACCAGATCGAGCCCTAGCTCCTTATACCCCGACCTCGTTGGGGACATGCAAAGAAGGATCGAGAAAAAGCAGACCGCTCTGATACCACTGATCCGGATTTATGCAGGAACGCAACAGAATAAACATATAACCATAAATACAGAGATGTAGCGGAAATAACACTTCATTTCATTAATATCAAAGAACTGAAATTTGCTTATAGACAGAATGGAAATAAAACTAGCTAGGGCGCTGGTAGCTATCTCTGAGAAGAGATGTGGCGGCTACAGGCCTCTGAACTGAGTTACAATGAGTCTCGAGGGTCTATTTATTACTGAGAAACAATGGAGAACCCTAAACATCCAAAAACCTAACCCTACGAGATGAAGCGCCAAAACTATGGGCCCCGTTTAGGTAAATTGGTGTTTCAACTTCCCAGGGACGTAACTTTGGCATACTATCTCTGTTTGACGCACATGATACATCATTAGAAAATTATATCTGAGGACTACAAATTTTTCCATGAATATAATTCCAGAGCGGAATGATATTCACTAGAGGTACGATGCCCAAAAAATGTCGTTTAGGGCCTCAAAACGGCTCCGGAAGTTCAGGACCCGAAAAACTGCTAAAAATAGTAAGTTATGCCGAAACTGAAAAAATGAAAGAGAAAATGGTGGGGGCCCAAGTGGAATAGGTGGGTGGCCACCAATATCCACCTAGATCATTCCTCCCCCCTTAGGAAACAATGGTCCCCATTGCGTTAAGTTCCTCCATGAGATGAGGAAATTTCTGCTGAACTTGGTCCCTGGTGAACCACTTTCCTTGGTGCAGGAGTTGGCCAGCTTTGACAACCCGATACAGTTGGATCTTCTGTTGGTGAGTGTTCTTGATTTGCATGTCCATGATACAATCTGTGGTGGCTTGTTCCATGTAGTCTGGGTTTAACTCTGTTGGTGTGAGTTGTTCTGCAATGTCCGAGGTGTCCAGTAGAGGTGGGAAGTAAGGACGGAGGCGATCCACATTGAAGACTGGGTGCAGACCAAGGAATGGAGGAATACTAATCTCGAAGGCATTGTTCCCTATAGCCTTGGTGATGGTGTATGGCCCGTATCGGAGCGGGCGAAGCTTGCGGTGGGGTCCAGTGAGGCGCTCCTTCTGCAAATGTAGCCATACTTTTTCGCCCACCTGGAAGTTGTGTGGCACCCGGTGTTGATCATGGCGCTGCTTGTACTTCGCATGAGCTCTATCCAATATATCATGAACCTATTTGCGGATGTTTTGAATGCGCTCGATGAAGCTACCCGCTTTGTCAACTTCAGACTGTACATGAGCTGAATCGGCCTGAGCAGCTGCAAATGGCATGGCCACGTCAATGGGACATAGTGGCTGGAATCCCAAGCCCACCTGAAAGGGGCTATGGCCAATTGAACTGTGGAGAGCCCTGTTATAACTATGTTGTACATAGGGGAGGCTCTCATCCCATGTGCGTGGATGCTTTGAATTGTACATGCGTAGAATGTGTACAATCATTCTGTGTACGACCTCTGTCTGGCCATATGTTTGGAGATGGAAAGCTATGGACTTGGTGAGCTTTGTGTCCAACATTGACCAGAGGCTAGACCAAAATGTGCTGAGGAGCCTGCTATCTCGATCTAATATGATAGACTGTGGGATCCCAAAATGCACCCACACTCATTCAAAGAAGAGTTTAGCAGTGGCTTCTGCTGTGATATTCTTCATATAGGCCGCCATAATGGCCATCTTTGAGAATCTGTCAACGACCATGAAAACACAGTCATTTCCATTCTTAGTAAAAGGCAGGCCTGACATGTAATCCATGGAGATGGATTCCCAAGGTTGACTAGGGGTAGGTAGTGGAGTATATAGGCTTTGCTTCTTGATGGTCGGTTTGGCAATGGCACAAGTAGTGCAGGATCTGATGTGCTTCTTGACATCCTTTCGAAGGTTCGGTGAATAGAAATACTTCTGTAGTATTGCCACTGTTTTCGCGACCCCAAAATGCCCAGCGACTCGACTGTAGTGTGCTTCCCATATCATCTTAGCACGCTCTCTTGAAGGAACATAAAGGTGTCCCAGGTGACATAAAAGTGCATCTTAGAGGTGAAAATTTGGAACTTGTGTACCCCCCAAGAGTGCCTTGTGAGTGTGGCCAAATTCTGGGTCACTCTCATAGAGAAGCAGCCAATCAGAAGTCTTGTGCCCAGAAGAGTTGAGCACGGTGGTGAGTGCCACGATCGGTGGTCGGCTGAGGTAGTCTACAACATTATTGGTGCTACCCTACTTGTACTTGATGTTCAAATGAAACTGTTGCAGATATGTGGACCACTTCTGATGGCGATCATTCTGCAACTTCCCTTGTGTCTGTATGAACTGCAGGGGCCGATGGTCTGTGTGGATGATTGTTTCCTTCCCCAAAATGTAATGCTTCCATTGTCGATAGGCTTGCACAATGGAATACATTTCTTTGTCATAGGTGGGATACTTGCGAACTGTCTCAGACAATGTCTCACTGTGATATGCCACTGGATTTCCCTGTTGAGTAAGAACTGCCCCAATAGCATAGTCAGAGGCATCTGTCTTGATCTCAAATGGCTGTTGCAAGTCTGGTAATGTGAGCACATGGGTAGAACAGAGGTGTTTTTTCAATTCTGTGAACGCCTTCTGTTGAGGTTCCGACCAAAATAATTTTGCTCTCGCTCCTCCCTTGGTGAATTGACTCAAGGGCCAAGTGATATGAGAGAATCAAAACATGAATCTACGGTAGAAATTAGCAAGACCCAGAAAGTTGCGAAGCTTTGTTATAGTGGTTGGGGCTGGCCAATCCCGAATGACTTGGATCTTGGCTGGATCCAAATGCATCCCCCTTTCATCAATAATGTATCCCAGATATTTTACCTGGGTCATGCCAAACGTGCACTTCTCCAAATTGGCACACAACTTGTGTTGCCGCAGTGTTTGGAGGACTTGTCGGATGTGGTGAAGGTGCTCTTCCCAAGTCTTGCTGAAGATCAGAATGTAATCCAAGTACACCACTACAAATGAGGTTGTGAATGGCCGCAAGATGTCGTCCATCATCCTCATGAAGGTTGCGGGAGCATTTGTCAACCTGAAAGGCATGACTAGCCATTCTAAAAGGCCTTCCTTGGCTTTGAAGGCAGTCTTCCACACATCAGAGGGTTCAATTGGTACCTGGTGATACCCAGACTTCAGGTCAATCTTGCTGAAATATTTTGCACCTTTGAGTTGGTCCAGGAGGTTATCAATCCATGGGATTGGGTACCTATTCCGGACAGTGATCTTGTTCAGCGCCCGATAGTCAATACAGAGTCTCCATGTCCCATCCCTCTTCTGTACCAACACGATCGGGCTCCCACAGGGTGATGAACTTGGTCTGATGTGACCTTTCTACAACAGCTCCTAAATCTGCCTCTTTATTTCATCATTCTCTAGAACAGAGCGCTGATAGATCGGTCCATTGGGTAGCGGCGCACCTGGGGTCAGATCAGTCGGGTGCTTGACCTGACAGTGTAGAGGAACCCTTGTGGGTGAGGTGAAGATGTCCCCATACTCCTCCACAACCTTATCCATTTATTGTTGTCATGCAGAGGAGCCCTATCTAGAGGTCGTGGTCAAAGTCTTCTTCTTGCCCTGGGGGTGGATCTTCAGGAAAACGAATTTCCTGGTTTGGGAAATGAGCTTACTGCATTGTTTTGCAGTAACCAAAGATATAGCCACAGGAGGTGGTACGTTTGGTATCCTATACAACTTATTTCCCAAAGTAACAATAACAGCACGAGGTCGAGACTCATACACATCATGAAGCTTCCACAAGTATGGTTGTCCTAATAATACATCAGAAACATCAATAGGAGCAACATCACATAATACCTCATCCATGAAGGGCTTGATGCTATAGGGAAGGCGGCACTGCTGGCTGACGCGGAGATCTCATCCTTGGTGAAGCCACCCGATGGTGTATGGATGTGGGTGAGCTGTGTTCAGCAAGCCCAACAGATTCACGGTGTCTGCTGAAATGAGGTTCTTTTGGCTCCCATTGTCGACAATGAACTGTACAGGGGAGCCCTTTACCCACATCTGGGAGTGGAAGAGACGTTCCTCTTCCTCTGGATCTTCCAGTTCCTCCTTTTTGATCTTTGTAGTGGCAACAGTGGCATTGGGCTCCGCATCAATAATCTGTTTCCATTTTTCATTCCCCTTTTCAGGTTTTGATTCAGAGTCTGAGCATGCATCTGAATCAGAAGACCTCATCTCGGCCACTAGCGACTGCTTGGCCCGACACTCACTTGTGTTGTGAGTGGAGCTCTTATGGAACTCACACCACTTTCTTGTGTCCTTCTTTGGATTTGCAGTGCTATTCTTTTGTTGTGGCTTTGACGGGTTGTCTTTAGCCGCCATGCCTTGGCTCTATCCTTTGTTCTGCGGTTTGGAAGCACCTTTCCTTTGATTTTGATTCGTAGATCCAAAGTCTCGCTTATTCTGTTTGAATTTCTGCTCAATCTTGGCAGCATACCGGTATGCCGTACCAAGCGAGGAGATGTAGAGGAACTCCATTTCCTCCTTAATGTATCTGTGCAAACAGCTGCGATACTTTAGCACCAAATTTTTCTCTGAATCTTTGATACCCAACTTTGTGCGCAAGGTATGGAATAGATTCGTCAGCTCATGCACATCTTGATCCCTTTGTTGTCGCAACGTGGTCCATTGTATGTACTTGTCCTCATAGCTCCCCACGGGATAGTATTGTTCCTTGACGGTGTCTCGGAAAGAATTCCAAGTTGGTATGGCCGAGAACAGAGAGGGTTTTGTCTGGTCCTTGTTCTCACAGTAGGTTTCCCACCAGTCGTTAACATGGGGGGTAGCTTTGAGGAGTGAAAAAATAATCTTCTCCCGGTCTGAAAAGTCATGAACAGAGAAATATCCTTCTAATATATTCAACCATATATCTACAACATCTGCATCTATTTGATCCTCAAATATGGGAATGTCAAAATTTACTTGTACCTTAAAAGGAGTCGCACCTCCAGAGTGGCTGCTGGATGCAGATGCGCCACCGGTGGGCAGCCATTGAAGGATCTGAACAAAGTTATCCATCATCACGTTCCTTTTTTTTTTGAGGGCCTCCTCGAGCAATATTTTGATAGGATCTCCTACTCCCTCATCTTTCTTTTTGTCCCCCATGGGCGTCCATCGAGGTTTGCGAGGCTGATCTTGCAAAGGTTCCACCAGATCAAGCCCTAGCTCCTTATACCCCGACCTCATTGGGGACATGCAAAGAAGGATCGAGAAAAAGTAGACCCCTCTGATACCACTAATCTGGATTTATGCAGGAACGCAAAAAAATAAACATATAACCATAAATATAGAGATGCAGTGGAAATAACACTTCATTTCATTAATATCAAAGAACTTAAATTTGCTTATAGACAAAATGGAAATAAAACTAGCTAGGGCGCTGGTAGCTATCTCTGAGAAGAGATGTGGCAGCTACAGGCCTCTAAGCTGAGTTACAATGAGGCTCGAGGGCCTATTTATTACTGAGAAACAATGGAGAACCCTAAACATTCAAAAACCTAACCCTAGGAGATGAAGCGCCAAAACTATGGGCCCCGTTTGGGTAAATTGGTGTTTCAACTTCCCAGGGACGTAACTTTGGCATACTATCTCCGTTTGACGCACATGATACATCATTAGAAATCTCTATCCGAGGACTAAAAATTTTGCCATGAATATCATTCTAGAACTAAATGATATTCGCTTGAGGCGCGATGCCCAAAAAACGTCGTTTAGGGCCTCAAAACGGCTCTGGAAGTTCAGAACCCGAAAGACTGCTAAAAATAGTAAGTTATGCCGAAACTGAAAAAATGAAAGAGACAATGGTGGGGGCCCAAGTGGAATAGGCGGGTGGCCACCAATATCCACCTGGATCAGTTATTCTCACTGTAATTGTCATTCTCTTTATGTTTCCACTGTGTTCATATTCTCTGATAAAGAACATCAAGTATAGATTAGGATTTACTTCTAAAAGTACCCTAATCCTGACTGATAAGCTTTATCTTTATGTTTTATTCTAAATGTGTGTTTGAGAATGATCTCAATAGAGTATAACCAGTCAATAATGTTGGTGAGCCCATGTCTTGCTGAGTAGAACTTGAGATGTTGTTCTTGAATGACTTTTTCATTGCATGCTAAGTAGAGTCCTAATCAAGGAATTTTATGGTTAGCCTTGTCCCTTGTTTATTCTTAAACAACTGTTTTGAAGATTTCCCACAAGAGTATGCCGAAAGCAAGATAGGTTAAAAGTCCTTACTTGATCTTAGGATACTTTTTATGTTTATCTTAAATGTTTTCCCTTGAGAGTATGCCAAAAGCAGGATCGGTTAAAAGTCCTTACCTGATCTTAGGCTACCCTTTGTTTTCTTATGTGTTTGCTCCTTTCACCACACTTCTTAATGTTCCATACCACAAACTCAACTTAAAATATCTTCTGATATAGATAACTTTCCCTTTGTAAACCCTTGAATAGTTGTTGTGCAAGTAAACCCTTTTATAAATCCATAGCCCAATGGTTTAGCACTATTTTTTGACCTATCTTCCCATGCTGAAACATCCTTCCACTTACTTCCTCCTTCACTTCACATTAACTTCTCATTTAATGATTCCCAACCAACAAAAAAACAAATCCACGTACTTCATAACTAGCCTAAATATCATATCATAAGCCTTAAAGATATATCCTTTGAAAACACATATAGAGAGATCCTTCTCTGAATCCAAGAGGGATAGATCCTTGGATTCCAAAGTGGTTTTGATGTTTCCTTTTCATTTGGTATGCCAATCTTCCAAATCACAGGACCCCAATAGTATCAAGTACTATTGGAGAAGAGTGTGTTTGTGAAACTTGATGATTGTTTGGAACCATATGTCAATATAGTTGTGATGCGCCTGGTTCACTTGCTGAGTTGGATCACCTTGGATGTCCTCTTCTATTATGGCAGTCAGATATTTCTCTTTTTGTTGATTGTTATCTTGAACACATGGAGGAAATGCTGGTAAACATGAGGGACATTTCTCAACATCTGATTCTGATTTCTGCTCTTCATCAAGTGCAGCCCTCGATATTTTGATCTCCTCATTTGAATCTTCTACTTCTTGATGTTGTCCTTCAATGACATTAAGAAAATCTCTTCTTTGCAATACCTTTCTTGAACTAAGATGCAGACCATTTAGATCAAGAAGATATGTTTGGTAGTGTTGTACCTCAACATTGTAAGTGAGATGAGATACTTCATTGTATGGGTTTGGAAATAGTGGTATAGGTAGTTGAGTGGGGGTGGATATATGAGATGGATGTAGTTGAGCCTGTGGTTGTGGTGGAGGTGGATGGTAGGGATAACATGGAGTCAGGTATGGAGGATATTGAGGGAAATATTGAGGATGTTGAGTATTTTCCAAATAAGGACCTTGCCAACCATGTTGCCAAGATTGGTTTTGGGGTTGAGATGACCAAGGTTTCCAAGAAGGGAGTGTGTCCCAATTAGTTCGAGATGGATGTGACTAATATTGAAATTGTGAAGTGGGTCCTTACATCATATCAAGTTGAATAGCCTTCCAAGGCCTCCTTGGAGCTACATAACATAGCTTCTTTGGTGATTGCCTTGCTCCATTGTCTTCCTGGTAAACTTCTTTAAAACCGGGGAATGATGAACAACATTTAGTAGCATATGATTATGCATGGATAACAAAAATATTAGCATCTTCTTTTTGCTCATTTTTCATTCTTATCATTTCTACTTGTTCACTTAGATTGCTAATAATTTTAGTTTTAAAGTTGTTAAGCAAATCACCAAGTTCATCTTTCCTTACCAATGTTGATGCTGACTTACTTACTATTTCCCTTCCTCTTGATATGCGCTTGCATGTTTTGGAAATTTCTTCAAATGACAATTAGTATACATCTCCTTTACTCATGAGATTAAGGAGATCAATCCAATCATCCCTAATTATTCTAAGTAAGAGGATTTTTAGTGTGTCAAATCCTAAATGATGCAATTCTTACCTCTTAACATTATACATGAACCTCTCTATTAGATCCTGAAGGCTCTCATCCTCTTATTGTTTCATTCTAAAAATTTCTTCTCTAAGATCAGGACCTTTATATTTTTCTAGAAATATATTTTGCATATCATTCCATGATCTTATTGAATTAGTACCTAGACTCATGAACCATTAAAGATATCTATCCTTCAAATTTTCAGGAAAAAATCTCATTTTTTGAGTGTGTGATAAGTAGCCATATGACCTACAAAGTATCTCAAATTCAAAGAGAATGTTTCTGGATCCTCTCTCCTCATACCATGGAAGTTGGGAAGGAAATATGGAGGGATGTTCTTCATATGTACACTGATGTCCATATCTTGAATGGGAAACCCAATAAGATCTTATTCATTTTCATCATATCCATCCATCTCTTCTACCTTCAAAAGTGTATGGTGATGTGGTTCTTACTGCACCACGTGGTCAAGTGGGGGGGTTGGTATTGGATAAATTTTTTTTTTTTTTAATTATGAGTATCCCTACTCCTATGAGGCATGAAAATCATATCATTTTATATTTTTTTTAATATTTCTGAAATGGCATGAAAAGAAAGGAAAGCAGAAAAAAAATGCTAAAAACAAAATCAAAGCATCTACTAGACACCTCCCCAGCAACGGTGCCAAAAAGTGGTGAGTGCTGGTATTGCATCAAGAGTGCTGCAACTCCCAGGGGATGCCCTACTTTACTTTATCAACCAAGGGTTCATACAAACTTGGAGGTGACAGTGCTATATACATAACATATGCAATCGGTTCTTGTCATCCTCTTCTGCTTTATCAAAGGGTGCTATTTTTCAAACTATGATAAAAACTGGAAAGTAAATTGCTGGAAGGAAATGACAGAAAGGAAACGAAACTAAATTACTAAAAATAAATGACAAGAATGAAAATAATTTAAATTTCAAAAAAAAAAAAAATGACTGAAAAGAAACTAAAATATATTGCTGAAAAGAAGTGGCAGAAAGGAAACTATTTCTAAACCACACTTAACTTTTCTAAACGGATAAATGCACTCTATTTATCCTATGCACTATTTACCATGCTTCTACCCATGCAGCAAAGCTATCCATGACTTAATCCTAATTTAAAAAGTGTTGATTTGTAGCTTGGAGGAAAGAAAAGGGCTAAAGTGGCTAATGGAGAGCTTAACAAATGAGATAAGGCTTAGAAGTGGAAAGAGCGAGGTTAAACATTGTAAAACCTTATTATAGCGTAGAAATGGCTTTGGAGCGGAATGAATTGAAAAGTGTGATGGCAGAGATGCAATGGAGGCAAAAATTATGATAAAAATATCGCAATCGGTAGGAAAAGAGTGGTAAGTATTAATGAAAACAGAAAGAATTGAAGTTTGCGACTGCGATGCGTGGCGTGGCGGGAGGACCGGCGAAGGAGTGCGATAACAATATCGCAATCAACAGGGAAAAGAGCAGTAAGTATTAGCGAAAAGGGAAAGAATTGCGGTTTTTGATTGCAATGCATGACATGGTGGGAGGACTGACAGTAGATTGTGATAACAATATCGAAATCAGCAAGAAAAGAGAGGTAAGTATTAACAAAACAAGGAAAAGGTGCAAAGTGCGGTTCCGATGGGTGACATGGCGGTGGGACCGGTGGCGGAGCATGATTGAAATATCGCAATCAGCATTTGGAAGCGGTAAGTCTTAAAGGAAATGGGAAAATGATGCAATCTGTGATGAGGAGAGATGGTAAGTCCAAAGGGGAAAAAATGTGGTTTCTAATGTTTTTGACTGTTATTAATAAAAGAGTAGCAAAGGGAAGTGGAAAGGGATATCGCATTCGGGCTTGGAATGAGAGAGCATTAACAAAGATCACAAGTTATTTGCGATTTGTGATGTAGCGAGGTACGACGAGTGGGAGTTTCGAGGAGAAAGGGGGGGAGGTCTAACTTCGATGGTTTTTTTATTTTTTTTGTGTTAAAACGAGTAAGGCGACTGTAACCAATAGAAACAAAGGAATAATGCAGCTGAAGGTTTTAAGTGATTTTAAGGGAAAAAAGTAGGTGCAGCAGTTAAAACAAGAAGAAAACATGAAGGAATGGAGGTGTAAAAGCAAGGTTTAGAGGCATAATGCAGAGATGGAAATAGTTAACAGAAATCAATGTTTTCGTTCTATGGGAAGGCTTACCCTCCTTGAGCTCTATCGACAGAGATGAGAAGGGAATTCCAGATCCAAAGCTTTGAGAGTTTTATCCTCTATTTTACTACTCACAAGAAAATGAAAAACTACAGTAGCACATTGAAAGCAAAAACTAAGCAGCGATGAAACTATGAGAAGCATAACTATTTGAATGACAAAAAGAAAACTAGCTTAATGGCAGAAAAGAAAAGATAGTAACAACAAAGAGGCTGAGGCACATGGATTGGGCCCTAACCCACGAGCCAAGCTCTCTGAAACTTAAATCAGTCGAATGAAATGAGTCTGCTAATTTCATAAAAGAATAACCTCATACATCTTTGGAAGCTTGATTACTGAGTAAAATAATAAAAATCTCAAAGCTTGCAACAAAGTTTCAACTAGAATTGACTGGAATTGACTAACTAACTAACTCCTTCATAGCTCTTGCTCTGCTCTATTTATTCTACAGGGCAGCTACCAACATCTCCCTAGAAAATAGTGATTGAGTCCACTTGACTCCCAGTAAACAAAGATTGAGTGCTCTCCTCTTTGAGTTGCTTTGCTGCCTCTGGAACTCAAACTGTTGGAGAGAATTTTTGGGATGATTGAGTTCACTTGACTCCATGCTACACGGTATTTTGTCACCATGACATTTTACTGTCTATATGGGTTCTTCATTACCTATATTATGCTCCTTTAGAGGTCAAAAACCCCAAATTTCCTAAACCAAGTCTTGGAAATTAGAGAAAAGCTCATTAAAACCCTAAAAATTCTAACTCCTCACTTTTCCTAGCCATTGACTGTGGTACCATAGATTCTTGTTCTATAGCCTGTGGTACATCTCGCATGTTCTACTTATAAAACCTGCAGACCCCCGTAAACAGTCAAGTAAAGGAAAAATTAAGTTCTAAAAGCCCAGTTGGACGAATATTCTCCCAACTGGAAGCTTCTAGAGGCGCGAGTAGTTCAAGCTTCATCCTATATTCATGAGTTCTATCCCTTCACTCATGGATTTTATCCCTTGGTATTTGGAGCTCAAATCCTTTCATGAGAGGAATCCATCCCCCTCTTCATGGAACTGAAAGTACCTCCATTTCGCTATAAATTGAGCTCATGTTTCAGTCTCAAGGGTAGATGGTAGATGAAAGATTATAGAGACACATAGGTGGTAATTACTGAGGAATTTCATAAGAGAGCATACTCTCTATACTAGCCATTTTTGATATGAGAATGATCACACACTCATGTCCATAACTTCATGCTAGTTCAGAGAGAAGAAGGCTTGTCAATCTGAGGAGGAATGATTGTTTAGGACCTCAGAAGAACCTATATAACATCAAGGCAAAAGGTTGTAAGTTCACTTATTTTATACAAGTTAATACAAATGGATTCCATTTTCTCATTGAATTGTGCATGTATATATTTGAGTAATTCTATTTTCAGATTCCTTGATCACTGGGATAGATTAGTGTTTTCTCAATTATTATATCTTGCAGGTGCTTTTAATCCATTTATTTGTCTTTGATTGCAGGTGTTACATGCTGAAGTGACGTCTTTTGGAACGACTAGATAGAATATTACAACAAGCATTGGACTTCAGGTAGGGGCATGTCCTCGTACTTTGTTAATTAATAATTCTGAATAAAAAATGATCTAGAGAAAACGATTTGCATTTGGTTGTTTGTTTCTAGTTATCCTTAGGATAGTAGGGAGATCATTCTTGTCTGCAAGAAGGATTTATTTGCATAACAAAATGGCGATTCCGCTGGGGAATGAACTTAGTTTTCCTTTTTATTTTTCAGTTTGAATTTTAAAGAGTTTTTTTATTTTGATTAGTCGAAAACTGATTTGGGTAAATAACTTATCAGAATCCCTGAAAAGAAAATCTGATTTTTTTTTTTTTTATCTGTAATTTTCATGGCCTCCATGGTTTTTATTTGTAAACAATGTGGTAGCCTCTGAAAATTTTATTTTAGAATAGTGCGGTACCGCTATGTTCTCCATTAGAACCTGCAGACCTTTGGAAATTTTTTGAAAAAATAAAGATTCTCTTTTAGGAACCAGATTCTTTGTGTTTACCCCAATCTGTCTCGACTGTCAAATATTATGTGTGAATTTATTTTCAACCACTTTTGTGTTAGTCTCAGTTAAGTTAATTGGGCGTGTTGAATATTCTTTTTGAGAAATTCTTAATTTGATTTCCTTGGTCATTACTTTGCGGTTTGTCTTAGTCTCTTAACAAATTTTCATCTTTTTGCTTTTTTTTTTTCCCTTTATGTCTGAGTGTTAATCGCCTTTGAGTGTTTTTATTTTTTGACATTTGGAATTCTTACCAATTTTCTTTACTTACACTTGTTTGGTTCTTTAGATTTCATTGGAATCATCTTTTGTTTTAGAATTCTCTTGCATAGATCACATTTTCGTAATTAGAATTCTCATTTTCAGAATATGAATGAAAAATGTGCATAGATTACATTTGCATAGTTTTCAAGTGAATTGTGCAGAGATTACATTTTCATAGTTTACATTCCAGAAAAAAAGCATTATTTTTTGTTGATGAAATTAGTGCATTAGAGAATTTGTTATATTTTCTCTTATTTATCAATCTTTGCATTGTTGGCAGTGAATGGAACCTCTTTCCTTACTTTTGTTAGGATTCATCGAATTGAAAATATTACATTATCATATTCGATTGCAGTAAATTTTGGGTCAGGTCATAACACCATTGGTTTTATATCCATTTACCCTTTGAGTAATAACAACCAAATAACATAGCGCTTAATAAAATTCATCTAGAAATTTTTACATTTTTAGGGCTCTTTCCACCAATCTAGCTCAGGATTAGTGCTTTGGAATAGGGAGCAGTTAACTTTCCAAAGCAACTAAATAAACAGTAGCATCTTGCGGTAGGAAAAATTCCATTTGTTGCATTTGTACTCTGGGAAGCTCTTCTTAAAATAGTCAAGCATGAGATCATGTCGGAACCAGTGAGGTAATCGTACCTATCTCATTGGGAAAGATAGCAGATGTGCACGTACTAAAAATGGTAAACCTCGGATAGACCATTGTCGAGGAGACTGGCGTCACTTGTTGGTAAACCTTGGATTATATCAAGGAGCCTTCAAGGGGATTGAGCTATTTACTCTACCCTTGCATGTATATCGGATCGTAGACTGTTCCCCCAGGTATTATTGTTTCAGTTGGTGACCTTAGTGGCCATAATTTTTAGGATTTTTCCCAAGGTGACGGTGGAGGGAAGGTCCCACTATACCTGGAGAAGACGTTGACCAGACTCACTTGGAATTTTTGAAGGGTGCACTTTACTTCGAGATGGAATATTGGAGGTACCTGCACCAGACTGTTTCACTAAGCAAGTTTTCTGGCTAACTATTCCAACTGCTAGTTTTTCACATTGATCTCTGCGATGTTGGAGTTCATCACCAACTAGTGATTTCACTGTGAAAACAAACTGTTTGTGTGTGGTTTGACTCCTAGATTTTTTAGCACGTGTTCATTTGTTTGTTTTTACTTTTTAGAGACCTTAAGCGTGAATTGTGAATTTTAATTGCTAGGTGTGAATTGTGAATATTTTTAAATTTTAAATAAAATTCACTGAAGTTGAATCTAATGGCAACTGTTTCGGAATTTACCAACCAAGGAACCCCTCTTAATGAGAATCTTAGTACTTTTCCTTGCTTTGGAAATGTTGGTCCTCCTTATATGGCTACATTTTCATTACCTATATTTACCATAGGTTTACCAGTATGGTTATTTTCAACTTCGTTTGCCTCAAATACTCCAATTTTTCCACCTCAACTGGATGCTTCACCTCAACAAAGTTCACCATCTTAGCATCACCAACCTTGTGTTGACCATTTACCTTCTTCACCTAACATGTCTTCCTCCCTTTCTTCCTCTTCTCTTGGTAAAATCCTTGATGCTAGTAACCAGGTGGCTAAGAAGAAGAAGGCAGGTAAGAAGAAGAAGAAGAAGCAAGATAAGAAAGACGTCAACCAACCAACCATGGTTGTAAGTGTTGGTAGTGTTGAGGAAACCTCCAAAGTGCATCACAAACCCAAATACCCTTGAAAACTATGTAAGGGTGACCAATTCCTTATCAATTGTCCTGGTATTCATAAGGTCTTGGAAGCATGGTCAGAAAGATCTCATCAACTAACCATTGATCCATCAACCAGTGATAGTCAGGCTCCTGGGAAAAAGGGTAAAGTTAGGTTTCCTTGTAGGTTATGCAAAGGGATTCATCAAACTAACGTGTCCCTCACATGGATGAAGCCTCAAAATTGTTGGAAAACCTTACTATTCCACAACAAAAACTTCCAACCGATTACCGTAAACTTTCTCCCAATCTACCGTCATTGGATGAAGTGATTGATCTAATTCCAAGTACAGTCAATCCCAATCTTCCATTGGAGAGTTAAACTCATATCACTCAGGTTGATGATCTATTAGTTGATCAAGTGGTTGACTTGATTTCACATCCTGTCAATCCCACTCTCCCAGTAGAGAGTGAAATTCATACCGCTCAGGTTCTTTTTCTTAAATCAGATTCTTCTATGCCAAGGGGCATTTCAGATGTTTCTACAAAACCCCCTCCAAATACCGAGGTCTTTTTCTTTGATTGGAATAGATTGACAGAACCTCGTCTCACTTCTTCCATTCCTTTCCAAATCATTGTGAAGGCTTGTGGTAATAATGTGCGTCACACAAATATATATGAAGGTGCTTATATCAGTATTTTATCCTCAACTACTTGGCAAGATTTGGGTTTCCCTCAACTTGTGCCTGTTACACAAAATCTGTTAGCTTTTAACAAAACTATTAGTGAGCCTTTAGGGATCCTTCCTAAGTTTCCTATTACCTTGGAAGGTAAAACACTTTGTATTGATCTTATGGTAGTTCAAGGCCCCTTGGATTTCAATTTACTCCTTGGGTGAGACTATGTCTATGCAATGAAAGTTGTCGTATCGACACTCTTTCGCGTGATGTCTTTCCCTCACAATGGAAACATTGTGACTATTGACCAACTTTCATTCGCTAGTCTTGATTCAAATACCAATAACCAAACACCCCTAAATTTTCCTTATCTAGAAGTGGTATATACCCCGCCATGGGTTAATTATGTGGCAACTAGTCCCATGTTTTCAGTTACCGATGCAAGCTGTAATATTCCAAATTTTTCCTTCAATAAATTGGAATATTAATTTTGTCCATTTTCACTTAGGAGATGAATAATTGGGTGAAGAGGCCCATTCATAATAAAAACATGGATAAAATCCCTCTAGTATGAAAGGGGATTAGCCTTGGAACTAGATTTCACACCCTCGTGTGAAAGGGGACATTTTGCAAAGAGGCTTGGTTAATTTTGACCAAGTCAAACAACGCAGGGTATGAGGTGGAAAGCACTACATGGGACAGCGCAGAGATAGAGGAGGTAATATTCCTTTATGGAGGAAACCCTAATGGATGGGGCCCATGGAGAGAGAGCTTTCACTTGCTATATATGGAGAGGAGGAGAGCCATTGTTTCTCATGCTTATGATTATTCATTTCATGTCTATTCAGACATTGTGCATTCTTTGCTGTTTAGCAAGAATTTTCGGGGAATTCCTATTTAAGATTTCCTCACCTTCTTAAGAGGCCTCTTGAAGGTTTGTTCTTCATTCTCTACATCTCTTGGCTCAAGGCCAAAGCATCCTCCTCTAGGAAAACGTTATTGCTGCAGTAGCATAATTCTGTGTTGCAGGGTGTTGCAGTGGAGACCCCACAACACCTCTTCCATCTCTTGTTTTTCAAAGAGAGAATCTTTCCTTTCTTTGGGAGATCAGATTGGAAGCTTGGGAGCTAATTTTCAGATCTTGGCACTTGGCCATAGTGTTATATTCCACCCACTGCGCAGTCCCTCTTAGTGACTGCATTATTTTCATGGAGTATCTGTAGTGAGGGTTTGCAGATTGATTGGAGGGTGAGATCTCAAGTGTAAGGATCAGCCTTCCACTTAGGAGATCCATTGGAGGAGGTTTACTTCAGATTTATCATCATCTTCAACCTTCTCTATTCAGTTTCATATTTGAGTTGCAGCTGCTACTGAGCAACTCCGACATTTTTCCATTTTATATATTTCAGCCAATCCTTTGGAGGATTGATGCATTATTGCTTCTAAGGGTTAGAGCTTTACTCCCCTATTTTATTTGAGCCATATATTCTCATATATTTCAATTTTTATGTAATATGGAGTAGTACCTCTTATAAACTGCGTCCTCATAGCTTGGGTTTATGCAAAAATAGTAGTGTTCTTATATTTTCATGTACATGTCTTATTGAGGCTTGCAATATTACCTTTCTTGAGTGGATGTTTCCTCAAGAACTTGTACTTTCTTTGCTACTATAACATTATGTGTTGGCTATATACATATTCTTGTCTCACAGCTCATAAAATAACGCTGAGAATCCATTGTATGTTCATACATTGTTGTAGCCCCATTCCTTGGGAAATTTCTGAAGGGAACTAGGTGTGAGAGGCTTGTCTCAACACCCTAGAAGGATTTCTTTGATCCCAAATCTTGGATTTTGGTCTTAGACACATTGGTCTAAGGGATCCAGGTCTTGGTATCAAATCCTGCTGCCTCCATTTTTGGAAAATTCATTTTCCAGCCATGGATTGCTAGCTATTCCTAAAAAGAGATATTACACAAGCGAGCCTCTCACTGTTTGCTTAACTTCCTTTGAATTAGATCTGGTAATTGACATGGTAAACCCTATGGGATTATTTGAACATGATGTTCTTATCCCTTCCCTTGACATGAGTTCCTTCCAGAGAACTGTACTTCCATCTGATGAAGACCTCTTGGAAGCCATGATCGAGGTGAGTCCCTTAACATGTGTTTCTTCTAGTTGGAAGCCATGAAAAGGTCACCATGAGGACAGTTCTTTTCCTATGTCAACCTCGTTAAAAAATGAAACAAACCCCTATGAGGATAGTTCTTTTATTGTGTCAACCTCGTTAAAAAATGAAATAAGCCCTTATGAGGAGAGTTCCTTTTACTGTGTCAACCTCATTAAAAAATGAAACAGGTTCCCATGAGGAGAGTTCCTGTTACTGTGTCAACCTCGTTAAAAAATGAAATAGGTTTCCATGAGGATAGTTCTTTTCCTGTGCCAACCTTGTTAAAAAATGAAACATGTCACCACGAGGATAATTCTTTTCTTGTGCCAACCTTGTTAAAATATGAAACAGGTCACCATGAGGAGACTTCCTTTTACTGTGTCAACATCGTTAAAAAATGAAACATGTCTTTGAGCATAGTTCCTTTTCTTGTGTCAATCTCATTAAAAAATGAAACAACTTTCCATGAGCATAGTTCTTTTCTTGTGTCAAGCTCATTAAAAAATGAAACAAATCCTCTCCTAATTGAGTTGAGTCTTTTATTAGATCTCGTAAGTCTCAAGTCGATTCTTTCATCCGATCTCATAAATAAACCTTCATTCCATCCACCTATGAACCAGTATTCCACTTAGGTGAATGAAATGAAGCTTGGGGGACATACGTTCCCTTGCAGGTTACACTTGGGGGGCATTGAAACTTATCGCAAGCACAATTTTTTCCTTTGTTTCAAGCTTGTGTAGAAATAAAACCAATCTCAAGCACATTTTCCTTTGTTTCAAGCTTGTGTAAAAATGATACCAATTTCAAGCACGGTTTCCTTTGTTTCAAGCTTGTGTAAAAATGAAACCACTTTCAAGCATAGTTTTCTCTCTGTTTCAAGCTTGTGTAAAAATGAAACAAACCTATCTGAAGCATTGTTTTTCTCTATTTCAAGCTTTTATAAAAAATTAAACCTATCTTGAGTCCGTTTCAGTTATTATTTTCAAGACTCATTAAACTCATGAAAATCCCGAGATTATTTTGCTATCTTAGATTCTCGTAAAATACATGAAAATGCTAATTTATTTCTGTATTTTCCTGCTCGTAAATTAAATTGAAAGTCGGCCAGTTGAGTATACTTTTATCACTTTTTCAGGCTCTTGAAAATTACGAAAAAGAGAAACCTTAGAGTTCTCTTTTAAGCCCTTTTCAGACTCTCTAAATATGAAAAGATCACCGAGTACTTGACTATTCAAACTCATTAAAGGAAATGAGCAGTCGTCCTTTCAGTATAAGTTTACCTCTTTTCCGGACTGAAATGGGGTATTTACGAAAAAGGTATACGTTGACTAATCATGGTCAATAGAGTTCTCTCCTGCATTATTTTATCCCTTTTTAGGCTTGAGAGACTAAATTTACGAAAAAGTACAACCACGTAGTTTCCTTATGTTTTTCTTCTGACTCCCTAAAACTAAAAAACACCGAGTTTCACCTATACTTGAATCGTTAAAAATTAATAGTAAAGGACCTGTCAATTACAAACAGGAATGAACCACTCCTTCTTAGGGTTTGATTTTTATAATAGGATGGAATCATTCGAAGGATGAGCTTACACAACAAGAAAAAATTATCCTCCTCAAGCTTGTGAAAAATAAAGAGGTACTTGCCAGTAATGGTGGGGGGAAAGAGAGAAAATCAATCTAGTTGTCACACTTTGTTTCGAAAAGCAGTATACCACTCTTGAACACGACACTTTTGTTACACTTGTACATGGGTTGGGAAAATCCTTTGTATAACAGATAATCAAACGACATTGAAAGTCTTCAGTTGGTTTCTGGGTATTAGCTTTAGGTCAATTGTTACCAAACCATCTGTAGTGTCGTTATGTGTTCACTAGACAGTTCAAATAAACCATTCATTGGAAACATTTGTCTCCATTCACGTTGACCATCCCTGAGTAATTCCTTGCAAATATTTCTTCAAAAATTGATCTAATGGTTTCGTGTCGTGGGCTTTCCGATGACGGGTCACTTTCTATCGATGACAGCTTATCATCTAGAAAGTTGATCTAGAATCCTATCAATACCTTTGGATCTGATGCCCTAATGGTAGGTTTCTCACCTTCAAGTATGACAGGTTGCATCATTGACCTTCGATCGAATGATTTCGTGAAGTGTTCGACTGCAAATCATTCATTCACACTTCGTGGATTGTACTGAGTACTTTGAGAGCCATTCTCATTATTGGTGGTTTCTCTCACACTTGTTAACAATTCAAATCATTGACTAGTAATCAAGTGGTTTCTACCATGTTCGACTTCGACATAATCAATCGCATGGATATAATCATACTAGTTCAGGAAGCGGAAATCAAGACCTTGGATCTAGTTTCCACCATCCAGGCTGTGAGGAGTTTTATTACTCATAATACAGTAGACTACTTATGCTAGATGGCTGCGTCCATGCTGTGTCTACTATTGATGTAATTCTAAAATCATTTCTCTATCATAACATGTAGTTAGTTTTGATCTGAGTATGGGAATGCCTACCTCAGCGATGGTATACATATATATGTTTGCATTGAATGTTTTAACAGGTTTTCAACTGGTGTATCCGCAATCCAATCCTCGGAAAGATAAAGCACTATACTCTTTAGAACTACCTCTGACTTCGCACTTTAGGGGGCAATCTATTACACGTTAATTTGTCACCATGACATTTTACTATGTATATGGGTTCATCATTACCTATATTATGCTCCTTTAGAGGTCAAAAAACCCAAAGTTCCTAAACCAAGTCTTGTAAATTAGAGAAAAGCTCATTAAAACCCTAAAAATTCTAACTCCTCACTTTTCCTAGCCATTTCCTACGGTACCGCGGATTCTTGTTCTATAGCCTGCGATACATCCCACACGTTCTGCTTATAAAAACTACGAAGCCTCGTAAACAGCCAAGTAAAGGAAAAAGTAAGTTCTAGAAACCCAGTTGGACGAATATTCTCCCAAATGGAAGCTTCTAGAGGTGCAGGCAGTTCAAGCTTCATCCTATACTCATGAGCTCTATCCCTTCACTCATGGATTATATCCCTTGCTATTTGGAGCTCAAATCCCTTCATGAGAGGAATCCATCCCCCTCTTCATTGAAATGAAACTACCTCCATTTCTGTATAAATTGAGCTCATGTTTCAGTCTCAAGGGTAGATGGTAGATGAAAGATTGTAGAGACACAAAGGTGGTAATTGCTAAAGAAATTCATAAGAGAGCATACTCCCTATACTATCCATTTTTGATATGAGAATGATCACACACTCATGTCCATAACTTCATGCTAGTTCAGAGAGAAGAAGGCTTGTCAATCTGAGGAGGAATGATTGTTCAAGACCCCGGAAGAACCTGTATAATATCAAGGCGAAAGGTTGTAAGGTTAATTCTTTTATACAAGTTAATACAAATGGATTCCATCTTCTCATTGAATTGTTCATGTTTCTATTTGAGTAGTTCTATTTTCATATTCCTTGATCACTGAGATAGATTAGTGTTTTCTCAATTATTATATCTTGCATGTGCTTTTAATCCTTTTATTTTTCTTTGATAGTAGGTCTTACATGCTGAAGTGACCTCTTTTGGAATGACTGGATAGAATATTACAACAAGAATTGTACTTTAGGTAGGGGCATGTCCTCGTAATTTGTTAATTAATAATTCTGAATCACAAATGATCTAGACAAAACGATTTGCATTTGGTTATTTGTTTCTAGTTATCCTTAGGATACTAGGGAGATCGTTCTTGTCTGCAAGAAGGATTTATCCACATAACACTCCAAGTAAACATAGATTGAGTGAAATCCTCTTTGATTTTCTTGGCTGCCTCTAGAATTCAAATTACTGGAGGGGATCTCATGAGGATTGTTTGGCTGCCTTTGAGGGTGGAAAACCCCCTTGAATCTCTCCAAGATTTCTCCCTAATTTCCTAATATTATTCACTCTTGATCTTCCAGTGGCAGGGAGAAAGTCCCTAAATTATCTCCTTCTCCAAATCTGCATAATCTGCCAAATATTGTCACAATATTCTACAAAAAGAACCAATATTAGGCACAAATATGCAGTTACCTTTAAACCTCCCTAAGAAAATACTAAAGCATAAGAAAAAATTATTAAGTGCATAAGGAGACATTTAATATATATATCCATGTGTATAAGGAAGGTAAATGGGCTTAATAAGGCTATATGTGACTTATTTTATGTCTAATTTAGAGGCCCATTAGGTACTTTCTTGGTTTCCTTTCGATTCATCCACCGCTTTCTTCATTAATGAGGGTGTGAAAATCTGTTGTAGTCCTAGGCTTTTGTCCACTAAACAGGCTCCATGGCTCGTACTGGGCAGGCTTTCCTCCAGTAGCCCTAACACTTTTCCTTTTCCCCAAACCTCCCCCGAGCCTCGTGACTTAGCTCCTTCATGTCCTCCTGGATGGATATAATTCTCAATATTCCACTCTGAAACATCCAAACCCGAGACCGTTAGGATGTAGCCTAGCTGAGGATCAAGATGAAAAAATTCTCTTTCTCTAACCATCGTTATTGATGTTGTTTGCAGGTAAAATGCTTCCCCTAAAATAGTAAACCCCAATGAGCTCTCAAGGAGTGTGCTTTGATCTCTAAAGGGAAGTGATATTAGGGGAGAAAATAAACCCTAACGACATTCTCATGTGGCCTATACCCCCAATTCCCCCTTCCTCATTGCCGATGCATTCCATGGGGTTCCAAAAGCTTCCCAAGTGTCCACCGTACCCTGAAACCAATGCCAGACACCTCAGACCCAAAGCCCGCCCTCTGTCCCGATTCGAAAATCCACTTTTCACTATGATATAATGGATCCTAATGTTCATTCAAGAACAAATGCTCGCAAATAATTACTTCATTTTATCCATTTTCACATTAAATCCATTATACCTAGTGACAACAATGATTCCATTCTATTTTTTTCGAGCTCCTTAAATTATAATGTAAAATAGAAATAAAATCTTGATTTCAATTTAGCTCTAAGTCCAATTGATTCTTAACTTCCTAAACCATAAAGTTTTTAAAAATAGTTTGATATTATTATGATTTTAGAACTAAATACAATGTATGTAGTGATGTAAGCAGGGGGCTTTCAACCATACTAGGTTTAGGTGGAGTGAAGGGTAAGGTAAGGTGGGAGTTCTACAAAAATTTCTTTGGAAGGAAAAGTTGCCCTTGTTTACTAGTGGTGATTAGGATTGAAAAAAATGGAAACATAGTTTGAAAGGTGTCAACAAGAATTAAATATGATCAAATTAATTACCTATAGGGAATGGGTTCATATTATATCTTATATTATTGCGGTTTAGCTAAAATTTGGTAATATGGAATTTTTAGAATTGTAATATGAATAATAATGTTTAAAAAAAAATGATTTCTACAACTATTGGGTTTGTGAGCACTAGACCAAAATTTTAGTAATTTTTTTTTGATTTTGTCTAAAAAGTAAATTTTATTTCTATAGTTCCAACTCATGAACCCAAGTTCCAATACCGAACTCTAGTTCCAACTCACGATTCCAAGTTCCAACAACAAACCCCAAGATATGATATAGATCTCTGAAGTACTAATTTGTGGCTAGAAACACAACTATAATAGATAATAGAAAGGGTAGACAATGAGACCTCTAGCTTATTTTTGATATTTTATGGGTATAATACAAAGTGCTAAGAGTTTCTTTAAGATAATGGAAAGATGGAGAAACATTTGTTATTATGAAAGTCTTTGTCCTCCCACCCAACTAAACATGTAACAGTCTTGTAAATTTACTAGCTCTGCACCCTTTTTCAAAGTTACATACAAATATACAGTCTAATTTCATTCTCAATTATGCTAAGGGTAAAAAAACTTACATGCCACAAAAAAACTAACCCAAATATACCTATAAGGAACATGTCCAAGATTCTCAGTAAGAGCAGTAATAACACAACCTAATATTAGTATGCTTTTGTTGATCTCCCCTACCCCCCTTGCACGATCCTGTAGAATTCATTAAATAAATTACAATTAATTTTTTATCTTTAGTCCTTCCCAGGATGTATGCAGTGTGCAATAAATATCTCACACATAATCTAGTTAAGTTATGAATATTCAATTTTAGTTTTTAATTTTGTGTAGGTATCAATATTTGACCACTAAATTCCAACGTTGAAAACAATAATCTATTAGATGCAATTCCAATTTGTATACAAAATACAAAAATAGGTTTGAAATTTACCATCTACTAAAATTTGGATAGTTTGAATGACCTCACCTCCCTGGCCCCTAATCAGGATATGTTTCTAGAACCAACAAGATCATCCAAATTAAAACTTTTCGCGTTTAATCAACTATTCTCCTATTTGTGTTGATTCTTTGATATGAATTGTGAAATAAAATAATGGATGGGAACGAATGTAAAGAAAAAAAAAAAATCAGAACACGAAGTTAGAAATAATCCCATATATGATGAGAAGAAACAACGTGGAGAGCATTTATTTTACCTAGATTGCTTGTTGAGATGTGTTTTTGTTGTTCGTCGCTTAGCAGAGCCTCTTTACAATGAAGTAAATATTTCATTCACCCTGATAACTATTTCTTCCTCAAGCCCTGATACAAGTACCCCACCTTTTTCACCCCCCATTAGTGCTAAGGTATTTCATTGTTTACCATCTAACATAACCTTAGATATCTAATTAAGTGCAAGCAAGTAAGTGATTTATTCATTGTAAAAATCCAAGAAGGTGACATTGTATTCAACATTTTGGATTTCTAAGGTGTCAAATATTTTCTCAAAAACCCTTGGAATCACACTAACATTGGATGGAAGCTCCCCATTTCATGCACCCTGCAGATGAAATGGGTACAATGGTTATACCTCCATCATCAAGTTTCCAACTAAGGACAATATATCGCTAGATCTGAAAAATACCAAGATTTTATAATTGATGACAACAATAAATTAAGTGTAATTTAATAGGCTCCCTTGAGGATGTTGTGCTAGAAAACCAATTAGAATTATTCAATGGTGATTTCAAACAAGTCTTTGTAGTGAAAAGTATAAATTGGAAAATAGAAATGTAGCAATTTATCATACAATTTAATGTAGCCCTGTGAATTATTAAAATACGATCTGTTAGGTCTCTGTAATTTGCAAGTTTGGAAATACAAACTGCAGAGGTAACAGATGAACCACTTTGGGATTCTAGGATCTAGCCCTCCTGAATCCAGAGAGGGATCTCTCTATAAATGTGTTTAAAGATGTGATCTTTAAGGCTTGAAATGTGATTTTAGGCTAGTTATGAAGAGTATGGGTTTTTGTTTTTTGTTTGTTTTTGGTTGGGCAAGGACATGGAAGGTGAAGGAATTTCAAATAAAGGGTGAAGGTGTATGGAAGTGAAGGGATGATTAAGCTGATAAGATAGGCAACAAGCAGCTTTAACCCATTGGGCTATGGAGTCATAAGAGGATTTAATTGGACAACAAGGTACAAGAGTAATCCATGGGGCAAGTCACCTATGTCAAAGGATATCTTAAGTTGAATTTATGGAATGAAACAGATATAAAAATGGAGAACAAGAAAGTGAAGAACAAGAGCATCCTAAGATCAAGTAAGTGCTTTGAAACTATCTTGATTTGGCAAACACTTAAAGAAAAACATAAAAATAATCCTAGATCGGGTAACTTCTTTTAAACTAGCCTGCATTGAAGTACTTTCAGTTAGAAAACATTTAGAAAACAGTTAGAACAACTTAAGATTAGGTAAGGACTTCTACCCTATCCTGATTTTAGCATATTCTATAAGAAAACATAGATGATAATCATAAAGAGAAATCTAAGATTAGGCAAGTGCTTCGAAACCAACCTGCTTCAATGTACTCTTAAGGAAAACTTTTAAAGGAAGAAAACATGTAGATAGAGCTTATCAGCAAGAGTAGGGTACTGTCAAGAGTAAATCCTAGCTCTATATTTACTATTATTTATCAGAGAAAGTGGACTGAATGGAAATATAAAGAGAAAACACAATTGAAAATGAGAAAAACATCACCATCGACGTAAATCAGGATCCCATAAATCAACAGCTTGTATTTGATGTTCAAACCAATTACAATCAGCAAGCCCGGTGGGTCTCTACAGCTTCAAACTTATCATTTCAGCTTATGTATCTTCAATTGCAAACAGGACTTCAGTAGCTTCAGAAAACTATTACATGCAATCAGATATCCAGAGACCAACCCTTACAATGTGGTCTTCAAGGAGAATTTATAAGAAAATCTGGAAGTAGGAGGATTTCTAAGGGTAAAGTATCATTAATTCCATCATTAATGCAATTCCTGGCCTTTGAAAACCAGGCAAGGAAAAAGGCAGGAATGCCTTCAACTGTAACTTTGTTCATGCTTTTCGAGGCTTAAATGGTTGAAATAATTGACTTCAAGGCTATTTTTATCTTTTAAAATAACTTTTCCGACAATTAGAAATAAGATCTTTTGATTTGTATTAATTGTTCAGCCATATTTAGGTGAATGTCTTCTGTTCTGGTAATAACTAGGCCTTCTTTGATTTCAGTGAGGCTGTAGGTGTCTTTTGGTAGCTGGAGAGATTGGCATTTGGTGCTGGAGAGGGTTCAATTGGCCTTTGCTGTGGCGGTGGAGGCTTTCTCGGATCGACATATGTCTTTGCCTTTTCCTAAAACACTTTCAATTCACTTTGGTTCTGTGTTTTAGGATGAATTAGGCCTCGGTCTTCTTTATGGTCTTCATGCTGTCTCTTCGAGCTTTACACATTGGATTATAATCATTAATCTTCAATAAAGGCTCTTAATCCTTTAATTTCCTTAACTAATACTCTTTGTTGCTTCAGCGATGATCCTTCTGCGCTCTGGGTCACAGTAAATATGACTGAGGAAACAGAACGAATTCATCACTCTGTAAACCTGTAAAACACAATAAAATTGTTAAGAAAATCCCTAGGAACGGAGGTTGGATGCTTGTGGAGGCCTGTGAGAACGACAGCGCAACAGAGATGAATGTGGTGGATGTAGTGGACAATGGCTGAAGAATGTTGTGAAATGGTGAAAAATTGATCTGATGGTGGTCTGATGAATAAATGGTTCTAGGCCGTTAGATTAGATGGAATAATGATGATCGATGGCGGGGATTTGCTGGTGGAGTGGCTACAGAGGGTCGGATGGAATGAATAAAATTTTAATGTAAAACATTAAAAGTTACACTTTGGCGAAATACAAAGGGAATTGATGAAATTCAAATGAAATGGTGACTTTGAATGGTGGGATCGGCATGGGCAGAGGGTGATTTTAAATATGGACTGTTGGATCTCAGGAGGAGATCAACGGTGGAGATCAACCGATGAAACTCTGTGGTAGCGCGATGAAAGAAATATGAATGAAATGCGTGATGTAATGAGGACTGTAGATCTATATAGATCAACAGTTGGGATTGCGTGGAAGAGCTTTCAGAGGTAGAAGCGGGGAAGTGGTTTTAAGAAGAGAAACCACTGTTTTTGTGTAGCCAAAGCACGGTTTTGAAATTTTCCCAAAATAACGCGATATCGCTTGCCGCTTGACACGTGGCAAAATAAAACCACCCATATCACGTGATTTCAGGCTGTTAAAGCTCAGTAGCCAAAGTTACACAATATGGATGCTGGCCGTTGGATCTGGGACTGCGAGATCTGACGGTGCAAGATGGAGCATGATATGAGGGGATACGGTAAGGTGGGGATAGGTCAATGGTGGTTTTAATGTGCGCCGTCTGATCTATGGAATGGACGGCTAAGATCTCCATATGGAAAGCGAAGGCGGGAGGGCAGGTTAATGTGCGGGAAGAATTCTGACCGTTGGATCCATGGGGATGGACAACGGAGATTAAAAGAGGAGGCGGAGGCAAAAGGGATGAATTATATATTGGGAGAAAGGAGGGCCGTCGAATCAAACGAGATAGATGGCTGAGATCCAATCGCAATTGGAGAAGGCAAGGGCCAAAACTCCGATGTGTTTATGTAGCGATTGCGTGTGGACCGTTGGATCGGCGGAGGATCGACGATCGTGATTCGATCGGGGATGGCCAATCAGGGAACATGGGGTGGTGAGAGATTAAATCCTGGCCATTGGTTCTTGTGGATTCAACGGCTAGGATGTAATCGGGAGTCGGCCAATCGGGGAAACGTAAGTGACACATTTAAAAAATTGCGATGGGCGATTGGAGCGGCACTGCGATGGCCGTTGGATCTGGAAAGGGATCAATGGTGGAGATTGCAGTGGAGGGTAATGGGATGATGTAACGGGTGCGGTGAAGTCTATGCTGGCCGTTAGATCTGCATAGAGCAATGGCTGGTAATGCTTCTGAGACCAATAGACCAAATTCTCTCTCGCATCAGAACTTTTTGATTAACAAAGGAAACGCGCCTAACTCTAACTTCCGATGCGATAAGCGCTCAAGGGCTTAGCACCTAGTCTTGGCACTGGGTTTCATGGAGGGGAAGTGATTAGGGGCTTAGCCGAAAAGGGCTAAAGACTGTAATGCAAAATAAGTGATTTTTAAGCCAAAAAGAGGATTTTTAAGGCTTAGAGAAGGGTTCCGGTAAGGGGAAAAAAGGGGGTTTTCACCAAATGAAGGGATTTCACGTGGTTTACTAAGGGGAATTATATGATTTATAAGACTTAGGAAGGGACTTTGGGTGTTAAAGGGGAAACTTTGAGAAGGGGAAAAAGGGTTAAAATGGGGAAATTTGCAGGGATACAAGGGAGCAAAATGGAGGCTTTCTTGAGCAAAATGTTTTCACAAATAGTGAGGCTTTTTGAAATGGAAACAACAGTGAGGGCTCTTCAAAGATAAAAAACACATGGAGGCTTCAAGAGTGATATGTTTTCAGAGGAAATGTATCTCTTGAAGGCTCAAAAAATATTTAGCCACCTGTTTGCTTGACAAAAATTTTATAGGTGGCTAACATGATTTTCACAAAAAAGCATCAAAACTTACTATTTACATTTTCCTTTCACCTTCCATGTGTAAGTTTTTCCTGTGCCAATTCGGACATAAGGAAAAAACTGTGCAATTGGAACCTTATAATTTTTCATTTACTATTGAAATCACAACTTGATCATAGAGATCCCTCTACTATGTAGATGGACCAAATACCTACAATTTATGATACTTTAATGTAGCTACATTTGCAGAGACAAACATATAGTAATATTTACATTACATAATGCTAGGCTTTATAGTACATCCAAAAACTTGAACAAAAAATGGGATGACTATGCTGCAAGATTAATTTTAATAAAATATTCACTTTGTTCAGTGGTTACTTATTAAATACCTATGAAAATATTAATTGGGAAGAAAACTAGGAATTTTCCATTTTTAGTAGGAAAGTAGGTCAAGGGCATAAACTACATAACAAAAAAATTCTTACTTATAGAAACAAAGTAATACATGTAGGTAAAAAAATTAACATGCAATATTAAAAACAAGAATATTATGTGTACTTAATCAAATGCAATACATAAAATCTATACATAGATGGATTACAAAACATTTTTTGCATTGAAATGTTCAACACATGTTAATAGTGCCTTCTTAGGACCTACAAAAAATAGTAAGTACTATAAAACAATAAATCTAACTCTTACTAGTAACTAAAACACATCAAAACGAAAATTATAAGAAGTACAACATATTTGAAATTCAAATCATGTCAAAGGTTTATTCCTATGAATATAGGAAATACTAGAAGTTTTGAATCCTAATCTAATCATTCACTTCTCTACCATGAACTAAATGATTAGTAATATAGACCTTGACTCTTTTTAAAGAGGAATATAGGGTTTTACACTAAAAATAACCTAGCCCTAAGCACCTAGGTTGGAATGCCCAGTATGCATGCATACATGCACCTCACCTTCACCCTCCCCTTGGGATCAACAACCTACCTCTCTAAAACCTATTTAAAGCTATTTTTGTCAAATTAGAAAAGTAAATCATAAATAGGGAAACAACCCAGAAATAGAACTTAACTAAAATAAAAAATTAAATTGAACTAGAATTTTCTAATTCTAAAACAAAAATGAATTGAAGGTGGCAAAACTGGAAATAAGCTAATATTTAATGATACATGCGCCCTCTACTCCCCTACTTAACTATGCCTCCCTCACACTCTATTGCACACATGACCCCAAGTATAATATTGTACAAATATGTTGTTGTACTAACTTATTGTTATGAAAACCCAATTATTGTACACAATCACAAGTGCATGTTGAACTAAAAAGTGTGCCTAGGAAAAAAACTCTAACACTCCCTCTTACCAAAAAAAATATTCTCTTCCAAACATAAGATTCTTTTACTGCATCATGAACCTCCACCCCATTTGGGCTTGATTAAATTATCGACTTCCAATAAACCTAAAGAAACATGAAGCTAGATCATTGTTTCCTTCTATACTCTAAACACTCTTTGTAATCTTCAAGGTGAAAACTTTTGATATACAAAATAATCCATCAACAACCTGCCAACATCCTTTTCCCTTGATGTCAACTTCATTGATCAAAGTCTCCCCACACCACAACATGAATTGTTCTAGATTTCCTAAAATTATGAACTCATATGTATACATCACCAAAAAAGTTTATCATATCTATCAAATAAATAATTTGCATCTACACTAAATTTATAAAATCCCAATATGAATACAAACACATTGATACCAAAATCCAAAACTAGTGATGCACGCATCAACCCATCCAGGGAAACTCACACTTTCTCATAAAATCCTTATACCATTGGAGTAAGAGTCTCATCAAGGTCAGCTCCCTATCCCTGAGAGAATCCTTTAGTAAAAACCTTTAGTTGGAATTCTTCCATACTTCTATCAACTACAATCAAGGATCAATCATTGATTCCACAAATAATTCTATAATTGTCTCCTCGAGGCTAAAGGAATTCTCCTCCATCATGGCATCGTACCATACTTGTTCAGCTAGATCTATGAATAGGCTACAAATGAGACATTTGTAGGTTTTGACCCTAAACAAAATTTATCTACACACGAATCTTATAACAGAAAATAAACAATAGCGAGAGCATAAAACATAAAACAGATAAACACAGAGATTTTCCCTTGGATCCCAAATCAGGACAACCAGCTTGATTTTTCATTATATTCCTTTTAGTGTTACAACACATATATATACATGTCGAAGAATACATAAACCTCAATCCATTAACCCTGGATTAGAACATAACCGTAGTTCCCTTGACCGGATCTACAAAATACCAGGGGTTGAAAACCATCGTACCCCAAAAACCATGTGCAAACTCATGAAAAAAACATGGGTGGGTCCGCTTATGAGTGGGACCACATACCAAAACAATTTTCACCGGGGCGCTACCTCGGACCCCGACAGGGGGGGCTGCCGCCGCCCCTGTGACCCCCCTGATGCACTCGGCACAACGTACAGCGCGTGGAGCTAGTCGTGGAAAGAATATAACACACACCCAAAATTCTCCCACTTGTTGTTTTCTTTCCACAGGGGGCCATAGGAGAGCTTAGTCATTGGGCCAATTCTTCAACACCCATTGTTTCTATACACCAAGAGAACTTCTGAGTGCTCACAGACTTCATCAATGCATCTGCAACATTCTTCAAAGTGTCCACCTTTACCAGCAACACCCTCTTAGCTTCAACCATATCTCTAAGAAATTGATATTGAACATCAATGTGCTTTATATTTCAATGATAGGCAGGGTTCTTAGCCAAGAAAATTTCACTTTGGCTATCACAGTCTATCCTTATAGCTTGCTGTACCAACCCCATACTTGAACACAATATTTTCAACCAAAATGCTTCCTTGCTTGCATGAGTGGCTGCTATGTATTCTGCCTTTGTAGTTGAAAGAGCCACTATAGACTGTCTTTTACTCATCCAACTGACTGTGCCTCCAAATATGCTAAACACATACCCACTTGTAGATCTTCTTTGGTCCAGATCTCCAGCCCAGTCTGCATCAACAAAGCCACGAATGTCCAACGATCTTTCCAATCCTGGTATTCCCTGGTAGCACAAGCCATAATCACTAGTGCCACATAAATATCTGAAAACCCGCTTCAATGCTGTCCAATGCTCCTTCCCTGGGTTTGACATAAACCTGCTCAATAATCCCACTGCATGTGCAATGTCTGGTCTAGTACATACCATTGCATACATCAGGCTACCCACTGCACTTGCATATGGAACGCGGGACATATCCTCCTCTTCTTCTTGTGTCTTGGGACACTGTTCAGCAGATAGCTTTACACCTACAAGAATAGGAGCTTTCACCAGTTTACTATCCTGCATATTGAACCTCTGCAATATGGTCTCGACATACTTCCTCTGGTTTAACCAGAGCTTCCTCTTTGCCTGATCTCTCTTAATTTCCATGCCCAATATATAGTTTGCAGCACCAAGATCCTTCATGTCGAATTTGGAGAACAGTTGGGTCTTCAAATATTGGATAATTTATTTTTCATTTCCAATCAACAACATATCATCCACATACAATACCAAATAAATAACACGGTCACCAATTAATTTAAAATAAAAAAAGTGATCCTCCTTGCTTCTGGTGAAGCCAAGTCCCCGTATATAGGTATCAAATTTCTGATACCACATCCTTGGTGACTGTTTTAACCCATACAGAGACTTCTTCAACCTGCATACTAGTTCCTTCTTACCCTTCACCATAAAGCCTTCAGGTTGCTTCATGTAGATCTCCTCTTCTAGATCCCTGTGAAGAAATGTTGTCTTCACATCCATCTGTTCTATCTCAAAATCAAATGGAGCAGCAACAAATAAAAGTAATCTAATAGAAGTAACCTTGGCAACAGGAGAAAAAATATCACCAAAATCAATTCCCGACACTTGGGAATAACCTTTTGCTACCAACCGAGATTTGTATTTCTCCACCTTGCCTTCTACATTCATCTTATTTTTAAACACCCATTTTCTCCCGATGGGATTCTTTCCAACTGGAAACTCCACCAGATCCCATGCCTCATTTTTGTGCAAGGATGCCATTTCATCAAGCATGGTCTCCTTCCAGAGTTTTCCATCCTCTAAATCTACTTCCTCCCTGACAGTTCTGGGATCATCATCAGTTATAGTTAAGGCAAAATTTGAACAGAAAGCGGATGGACTATACCTTTTTGGTTTTCTTCTTTCCTGAGCTGATCTTCTCAAAGATGGAGTTTGTGGCTCTTCCTCTTCTGAATCTTGTTCTGTTGTAGAGTCTGATTCATCCTCCTTTATCTCAAACTCTATCTTCTCAGGTTCCTTTGGTATGATTTCATGTTTAACAAAATCTTTCACCTCTCTAAACACCACATCTCGGCTGTACACAACCTTCCTTGTTTCTGGGTTCCAAAGCTTGTAACCATTTAAACCATCCTTATACCCAATAAAGATGCACCTTTCAGATTTATTATCCAAATTGGTCCTTTTCTCCTTTGGAACATGTACATATGCATCACATCCAAATACCCTTAGATGTGAAAGAGAGGTTTTCTTACCAGTCCATACCTCATGTGGAGTCTTATCCTCCAACGCTGATGAAGGTGATCTGTTAACTAAGTAACATGCAGTCTCCACTGCCTCTGCCCAGAATTCTTGTCCTAACCCGGTACCACTGAGCATGCTTCTTGCCTTTTCCATCAATGTTCTGTTCATTCTTTCTGCAACTCTGTTTTGCTGAGGTGTGTATGGAGTAGTCTTCTGCCGTGCTATGCCACACTTCTTACAGAACTCTTCAAATTCCTTCTTGCATAACTCCCCACCATTATCTGTCCTCAGTGCCTTTATCTTCTTCTCTGTCTGGTTTTCCACCAGAGCCTTAAATTCTTTAAATTTGTCAAAGACTTCAGATTTCTTCCTCAAGAAATATATCCATGTATTCCTTGAGAAGTCATCTATGAATGAAACATAGTACACATAATTTCCCAGTGATGGAACTGACACAGGTCCAAACACATCACTGTGCACAAGTTCTAATATCTTGTTCGCCCTCTTAGCACCAGAAGGAAAACTCACCCGATTCTGCTTCCCATATACACAATGTTCACAGAAATCGAAATCCAGAGAGAAATTAGACATACCTTCTACCATACCATTTCTATACAGTATCCGAAGGCCCTTCTCTCCAATATGTCCAAGCCTTTGATGCCATAGCATGGTCTTTTCTCCAGAGACAGCTAGGCTTTCCGCTCCTCTTTCAGGAACCACAGAACTGTTACACCCATCAATAATAGTGCTACCTTGTAGCTTGTACAGAGTTCCAATCTGAACTCCTCACATTAATACTAGTGCTCCTCGAACCATCTCATAGGCATATTTCTCGAACACTTTTTTTACACCTGCATCATCCATCTTGCTTACAGAAATCAAATTTCTAGCCAATGAAGGAATATGCAGAACACCAGAAAGTGTTCTAATCCTTCCACCTTGCAGCTTCAGCTTGACCTTTCCATGTTCGATGATTCTGGCCTTCCTATCATTCCCTCGGAAGACATCACCACCATCATATTTCTCATACTCGTAGAACCGCTCCCTATGGGGAGTGAAGTGAAAGGATGCACTTGAGTCAATCAACCATGACTCATGATCTACATGTGTACTTGAAGAAGAAGCCAAATACACATCTCCACCTTCATCCGAGGTGGTTTTTGCCTATGAAGAAGGAGCATCATCAGATCCCTTTCCTTTCTTAGGAGCTTTAGATCTGCACTCCTTTTTGTAGTGCGCTTCCTTTCCGCATTTCCAGCATACCTTTACAAACTTTCCAAGAGATCTAGATCTCCCTTTAGATTTAGATCTCCCACTTGAAACCTTATTCTTGTTTCTGTTTTGGGACCTTCCTTGTATAGATAAGGCATCTCCATTTTGACCCTCCATATTTCTCTGTCTCATTTCCTTCGATAGCAAGGCTAATACAATGTCAACAAAATTCAAGGTAGTTGTATTTCTACCTATTGCAATAACCATACTGTCCCACGAGTCTGGTAGAGAACACAACAAACTGATGCACTTATCTTCATTTGAGATTTTAATATCAATAGATGACAGCTGACTTACCACAGTATTGAAGGCATTCAGATGCTCTGTCACCAAGTCTCCATCCTTCATCCTCAGGTTATACAGCTTTTTCCGCAGGAAACATTTATTCACCAGAGACTTAGATTGGTACAAAGTCCCAAGTTTTTCCCACAAATTCTTCGTTGTAGCTTCCCCAGATACATTCAACAATACTGAATCTGAGACACACAACCGTATTGTGCTCTTAGCCTTCCGATCCATTTTCTTCCAGTCTTCATCTAACATTGCCATTGGTTTAGTACTGGGATCTACAACGATCCACTAATCTTTATCCACCAGTAGATCCTCCATCTTGAGCTTCCACAACTCAAAACTCTGACCATTAAATTTCTTGATCTCTATCTTTCCGCCGCTCGCCATCTTCTTTCACCATAAGAATCGATCCCGTAGATCTCCCACTGAACAGTGTCTACCTCAGGCCCGAGAAAAAAACCCTCATCAACAAAGGCGTCCCCTTGAAGCCAAAACAACTTTGATACCAAATGTAGGTTTTAACCCTGAAAAGAATTTATCTACACACGAATCTTATAAAAAAAAAAAACAATAGCGAGAGCATAAAACATAAAACAGATAAACACAGATATTTTCCCCTAGATCCCAAAATCGGGACGACTAGCTTGATTTTTCATTATATTCCTTTTAGTGTTACAACACATATATATACATGCTGAAGCATACATAAACCTCAATCCATTAACCCTGGATTAGAACATAACCCTAGTTCCCTTGATCGGATCTACAAAATACCAGGGGTTGAAAACCATCGTACCCGAAAAACCATGTGCAAACTCATGCACAAAACATGGGTGGGTCCGCCTATGAGTGGGACCGCATACCAAAAAAAATTTCACCGGGGCGCTGCTTCGGACCCCGACAGGGGGGGCTGCCGCCGCCCCTGTGACCCCCCTGCTGCACCCGGCACAACGTACAGCACGTGGGGCTAGTCATGGAAAGAATATAACACACACCCAACAACATTTTTACTTTCCTGGATGTTTTCTTCATTAGTAACTTGATGACAATCGAAATTAACCAAAGGCTATAAATCTATCGTGCAAGAAACTAAAATAAATCTCTTCATTAAATCAGGAACATACAAGATATAAATTAACTCAAACATCACTTTAAGGCATCTAGAAATATGCAGAGGCCAATCCCTTAACAAGATATCTGGCATACTCCACATGCATTCCTCCCACAAGCCATATGTATCAAAGCTCCATTTCAAACATTCTACCCCACACCAAAAACTATGTTTCATGGAAATACGTGACACCATAGAGAAGGTAGTATCAAGCTTGGGAGTCAACTCATTCACACTTTAAGAATCTACACTTACATCTAAGTCACATGACACAAGACATGAAAATATAAGTGTCCAACATGAGACACAATGACCTCAAATAAAGCATACAAAGAATATATATATATATATATATCTATATATATATATATATATATATATATGAGTATGTGGAATTCACTATTTTGTGAATTCCACATGCAGAAATGAAATATAGACAAGGATTGAATTTATTTTAGAATTTAGAAATTAAAAAATTTACTATTTTACATGACAATGATACAAATTTAATCATACAACTTTTTCTCTTGAGTCCATTCTCTTGGTAAACAATTTTTTTTCCAATATTTGATGTTGTTGGAGTCCCACTTCTAGAATATGGAGCACTAGCAGACCCTGAAGAAATGAATGAAAGGGTACAACATTGTTGGGGGGATTCCTCCCTTTCCTTTAACCTTTCTTAGCTGCCAACTTGCCCTTAATGATTCAATCATGATTTACATAAAATGAGGAAGATAGGAAAAATCCAATTGCTCATCACTTGGACTACATTAACAATAACCCTAAGTTGCACTCCAAAACATCTCATGCCTCCAACATGTTAAGGGAAATGAACAAAAATGAATGGGAAAACATGTTTTTATGGGACATGGGAATCTTTTACAAGGGACACGGTGATCGCACATGTTGGAAGCATGCCCTCATATATCAGTGCCCAACACATAAGATATGGGACACAAGCCTTATTTGGAGATGTCTTGTTACTTAGACTTCCTACAAATTCCTATTGCTATTTCTTGGCCATCTTCCTCTCAAGACATTGAGATGCATAGTTTCCCATCTATTCACAATAGAGACGCTTGATATGACTCAATATTTCTTCCCTTAATAAGATTCCTCCTCCTTTATTTTCTAATCTCAGTTTCAAGTCCTCCTTTATTTCCTCCTCTTTGGCAGTTCATCCTCGAAACTATTTGAGACTTTTTATGGTCTCAACTCCTCCCCAATTAAAGACGTCCCATAATTGTTCAAATTCAATGAATTTTCCCACCAAAAAATACCCTAAACAAGTGGTTCTAAGTTGAAATAAATCCATTCAAAGCAATATAAATTAGCTCACCATCTTTTATTTTGTCACCAACTGCACCATATTGGTCTCTCAACTCTGCTAACTTTATAAAATATCTTTCTACTGAAGTTTCTTGTTCCTTTTCTTTCTCCTCTTCACAATATATGTATAATATTTTCTTCTCATCACACTTATGACATTTATTGTATTCACGATAATAAATGTAACAAAGAACTTTTGCTTTTTTTTCTTCCAACTGGTGTGATGTCAACCCTGTAGGTTGTGGAAGGCTATGAGTAGCAACACTTCAAAATTTATAGTTGTGGGTGGTAGACTTCCTTGTTGCCATAATTTTCTTTCAATTTTTATTGCCAACCTAAATGCCTTCTCCAATGAATCAGGTTCCCAAAGGTGAACCTCATGTTGGATGTTATCCTTTAAAGTGCCTATGAAAACATCAAACATATGCTCCTCTAGAATTTAATTTACCCTTATATTCAATTTTTTGAAGTCCTAAATCTGCTCCACCATTGAACCCTTTTGTTTGAGATTTATCAATTCGCTAAAGAAGGTGTTGATCTTTATATCCTCATAATGTGCTATCATTTCCTCCATAAATATTGACCAAGTGAAAATTTGTTTATGAGAGAAAATCCATCGATACCATACAATCTGATTGGGTTATAAATATAAAGTTGCAATGTGTACCATTTGTGTGTTTTGCACATTATGGAGATCAAAATATCGCTCCATCTGTAGTATCCATATTACGAGATCCTTTCCATAAAAATTCCTCATATCGATATTTGGAATATGATGGGTTTTCAATCCAACGTTGGAGTCTATGAAATCATGATTAACATTTATTTTGTTCTCATCATGAGTTTCCACTACTACCTTTTCACCATTAAAAATATTTTCTTGTAGCAACTTTGTCAAACCTTCCTTCAAACCTTCAAGTTTTTCTTCTATACCATCGATCTTAGCTTCCATGCCATTCTTAAAACCATAAATGTTATCTTCCATGTTTCATTTTAAACTATCCATGTCACCTTTTAGTTCATCTTTGGATTCTCTTTGTGAGAGAGAAATTTGTTGCACTTGGTCCCGTAATTTTGATATATCATGTTCCAATTCTTCCTTTTCATACCTCTGTTGAGAATGTAGCAAGATGATGGAGCTTAGTGAAATGAAGTCACCTTCACTAAGTGGGCCCGCAGGCAAATTCTGGTGCAAAAATCTATTTTTAGACTATGGGCATGAGTTGGGATTTGCATGTATGTTATTCTTGGGTATGTGTCATGTTGGTAAAAATAGATGGGACTCTATTTTTTAGGTCGAAGAGGTCGAAGGCTATTTTTAGACTACCTCTCCTAAAAATAGGGAAGTCAAATATTATTTACCCTTAATAATATTTAGACTATAAACTTCCGTTTACTCTCTTGGAGCACTTCAGTTCGAGCTACAGAAGTGGCTCATGCATCTGACAGAGGAATCACGTGGTTCCCAAGGGTTTGATGGCATCATGCATGGTTGACTTCGGTTGGACTTCAGTGGCAGAAGTTTGGAGGAGTTAATGAGACAGATAGTGGAGTTGTGTTCTGTTTATTTTAGTTGAACTGATTGAGATTAGTTTAACTAGCTAATCAATTAGTTATGAGTGGAGTGAATTAAATATTATTTAATTCATTAATTAGTAACTAATTATTCAACTCAAGAACACATCAGTTCACTACAGTGCATGGACAGTTCAGTGGAGACCAGTGAAAGAGGTAGATGAAAGGGTTGAGTTAGCTATCAGTGGCGACATTAGTTGTGCATGAGATTTGCACCACACTTGGAGGAATTTCCCATGATGATTGCGCTGTCAAGCCAAGGATATTCGAACCTTGGATCTCTATATAGACAGGCCTGGATTGCGCAATAGAGGCAAGGCAATTGGCGGTGAGTTTTGAACCAGTAACCTGTTCAAAACTGAGCTAGATTGTGTGTAACTTCATGAGAAAGTGCTGAGTACTTGTGAGGAGTATTGTACTGAGTTTGTTACATGATTTCTCCATTATAATATACACAATAGCTGCGGGGTTTTCAGCTATAATCTTTCCCCATACATACTGTGTTAATGTGTATGATGAATTGATGTGCTATCGCTTGTTTTATTTTCCGCATGTGTGATGATCTGAGTGGAAGAGATTATGTGTTGCATATAAATTAGAATTTTATGTGATCAGGATAGTCTCGGTGGATAATTAATCATTATTCAGCAAATTTATACATGGTATCAGAGCTATTGAAGTTCAGATTGATCATCCAGTGATTACAAACTTATTTCGGTAGACAGAGTCTGCATGCGGGCCAGGTAGCCTCTGGATTCATCTTTCTTCGGAAAGTAAAAGGTCTGGTAAACGCCCCTTGCAGTCGATCTCTGTGCTAGAAATAATTTGTTATCACAGATCTAGAGCGGTTGAGATTTGAGGTGGAATTCGAATTTTGCAGCAGTTTTGTTTTCTTGGTGCCAGTGTTGAAAATGTCTTTCAACGGTTTGCGACTCGAATATGCTCTTGAAGGAAGTTTGAATTATGTTGCATGGAAGGATCGCATGGAGGCAGTATTAGAAGATAATGGTCTGAAAGAGTTCATGGATGCGGATGTCCAAAGGCCCACTGATCCTGCTGAAGTCGAAGTATGGCAAAAGAAGATGGTGAAATGTCGAAGGATCCTGTTGGAGGGCGTCAAGGATCATATTGTATCCAACCTGCATGGAAAGGCTTCTCCATATTTAATGTGGAAAGCTTTGACGGATCTATTCCAAAGTAAGAGCGACCAAAGGAAGTTGGCGCTCAAAGATAAGCTCAGGAACATCAAGATGGAGAAGGGCGACAGTATCGCCAAATACCTCACGAAGTTCACTCAATGCAGAGATGAGCTGGGAAGTGTGGGGGTGATTGTCGAAGAAGAGGACATGGTCGACCTGGCTCTCCTTGGTCTTCCGAAGGCTTGGCACTCATATCAAGATAGTGTGCATGGCAAAAGAAGATGGTGAAATGTCGAAGGATCCTGTTGGAGGGCGTCAAGGATCATATTGTATCCAACCTGCATGGAAAGGCTACTCCATATTTAATGTGGAAAGCTTTGACGGATCTATTCCAGAGTAAGAGCGACCAAAGGAAGCTGACGCTCAAAGATAAGCTCAGGAACATCAAGATGGAGAAGGGCGACAGTATCGCCAAATACCTCACGAAGTTCACTCAGTGCAGAGATGAGCTGGGAAGTGTGGGGGTGACCGTCGAAGACGAGGACATGGTCGACCTGGCTCTCCTTGGTCTTCCGAAGGCTTGGCACTCATATCAAGATAGTGTCAATGGTCAGGAGAAGCTGCCGGGATGGGAGCGCCTTTGGGCGGATCTCATGCAGGAGGAGATAAGGAGGACTACTTGAGATGGATCTTCATCAAAGGGAGTTGATGAAGAAAACTGCGCTTTGGTTGCCAAAGCAAAGAAGGGGAAAGGTAAGAAAACCTCTCATTCTGGTGCAAAGGGAAAGAAGCAAGATATGGCGAAAGTGAAGTGTTTTCACTTCCATGATCATGGACATTATGCTACCAATTGTCCAAAGAAGAAGAAGAACAAGCAAGCGGGAAGATCTGCAGATGGAGAAGCTTTGGCTTCACAGTTCGAGCTTGACTTTTCACTGATCGCATGCTTCGTTTCAAGTGTGCTGGGATCGGTATGGTTCTTGGATAGCGGTGCGTCATTTCATATGACGGGAGATCGGGAGTTTTTCTCAGATCTGGAGGAAAAAGATTTGGGTGTGCACATCGAGATGGGCGATGATGGTAGATACAGTGCGACTGGTATCGGTACCATATCCTTTCAGAGGGAGTCTGGTAAACCCTTTGTATTAAAGGATGTCATGCATGTACCTGGATTGAAGAAGAACTTGATCTCTGTGGCGATGTTGGAGGATAAGGGGTATGATGTGGTCTTCAGCGAAGGAAAAGCCTTCCTGCGCAGTAAGAATACTGGAGAGACCCGAAAGATAGGGGTTCGAACCAAGAACCTTTATCAGTTGCAGGTAGATGGCTGCGCAGCTATGGCATGCAAGGTGGGAGAAGTGGTGAGCCGGGATGATGAGGGTGAACTGTGGCATAGGAGATTGGGCCACCTTCACCATGGAGCTTTGAAGATTCTGCAGCAGATTTCTACTGGACTTCCTAAGGGCACTCTTGCGCAGTCAGATCAGTGCAAGGGGTGTACTTTAGGGAAGTATTTGAAAGCCACCTTTCACGAGAAGGATAGTCGCGCCACGACGATCCTTGAGAGAGTTCACACAGACGTGTGTGGTCCTTTCTCAGTTGCTTCGACAGCAAAGCACAAGTATTATGTGATCTTTGTTGATGATTTCTCTCGAAAGTGCTGGATCTTCTTCATGGAGAAGAAGAGCGATACATTCGCGAAGTTCTGTGAGTTTAAAGCATTGGTCGAGAAGGAGTCGGGGAAGAAGGTGATTGCTATAAGGAGTGATAACGGTGGTGAATTCATCTCGGCTGAATTCAAGGAGTTCTGCAGCGCAGAAGGGATTCGGAGAGAGCTCATCGCACCCCATAACCCACAGCAGAACGGGGTGGTTGAGCGGAAGAATAGAACGATCATGGGTGCTGCACGGGCGATGTTGCATGATCAGGGCCTACCCCTTCACTTGTGGGCCGAGGCATGCAATACAGCAGTGTATGTGCAGAACCGTTGTCCTCACAAGGTTCTTGGCATGAGTACACCGGAGGAGGCTTATTCTGGCAAGAGGCCTGATATTTCCCATTTGCGGATTTTTGGTTCTCCTGTCTACATGCATGTGACGAAGGATGCAAGAAGGAAGCTGGATCCAACCGCCGAGGTTGGAATATTTGTGGGGTACACTGATACACCTCACAACTATCGGGTGTATTTGTCAGACAGTCGCAAGACTGTTGTGCGACGGGATATAAAATTTCAGGAGGAGAAAGCCATGCAATGTTCGCTTGAGAGGGAGCTACACTTGCATGCAGATGAGGAGCTGTTAGTTCCTAAGGAGGAGCTTCCGGATGTGGATCAGCCACAAGAGGAGGTTCAGGAGGTGGAAGAAACTACCCAGGCAGCGCCAACCATCAGAGGGCGCATGCGCACTACAGAAGCTGAGCGACTGGCTCGGGATGCAGAGAAGGTTGTAGGACCACCTACAGCACAGCGCAGACAGAGACAGTCACCGGATCGGTACACTGGATACATGGCTCTTATGAGTCAATGTGCTGTGACAGAGCCATCCTCTTTTGAGGAAGCCGTGGAGGAACCCGCATGGGTTGATGCCATGATCGAAGAATATGATTCGATCATCAGGAACAGTGCATGGGAGATTGTCCCAAGACCGGTTGGGAAATCAGTGGTGGGTTCGCGATGGATCTACAAGGTGAAGCAGGCGGCTGACGGGAGTGTGGAGAAGTAAAAGGCGAGATTTGTCGCCCATGGCTTCTCACAGATCGAGGGGATTGACTATGAGGAGACTTTTGCACCTGTCGCAAGGTACTCTTCCATACGGACGATCCTTGCTCTCTCAGCGCAGATGGGGTGGCACATTCATCAGATGGATGTGAAGATTGCATTCCTCAATGGAGTTATTGAGGAAGAGGTGTACATAGAGCAGCCTAAAGGTTTTGAGATCGTCAGCAGTGAGTCGCATGTGTGCCGACTCAAGAGAGCACTGTACGGGCTGAAGCAAGCACCTCGTGCTTGGTACACTCGGATAGACAGCTACTTCACCGGGCTTGGATTCTCCAAGAGTGAGGCGGATCCAAACCTGTACCATATTGTGGTGGAGGGGAAGATGTTGATCATCGTACTGTATGTAGATGATCTGATTTTGACTAGCGATGAGCAGTTGATACTTTCATGCAAGGAGGATCTTGCACGAGAGTTCGAGATGAAGGACTTGGGCATCCTTCATTATTTCCTGGGATTGGAGATTTGGCAGCGCAGTGAAGGACTGTTTGTTTCTCAGGGAAAGTATGCCCGAGAGATTCTGGAGAGGTTCAACATGCAAGGCCGCAAGCCTGTTGACACTCCTCTTCCTGGTGGTTGGAGGAAGGAGGATGCTACTTCAGCGGAGGTAGTGGATGCCACTGTCTATCGACAGTTGGTGGGGTCGCTTATGCATCTGGTCAATACACGACCCGATATATGCTATGCTGTTAACCAGCTTTCGCAAGTTATGGTTAAGCCTACCAAGCTCTTTTGGAAGGCAGGCAAGCATGTATTGCGCTATATTAGAGGCACATCGGGATATGGTCTATGGTACAGACAGGAGGATGGAGCGAAGCTTTCTGGCTTCACTGATGCAGATTGGGCAGGGAGCCCAACGGACCGGAAGAGCACATCCGGAGGAGTTTTCAGCATTGGGTCGACAGCAGTTTCCTGGTACAGCAGGAAGCAGAGATCCGTGGCACTCAGTTCAGCAGAGGCCGAGTACATGGCAGCTAGCTTGGCTGCATGCGAGGCTATTTGGATGAGGAAGATCCTCGCAGGATTGTTCAAGTTGCATTTGGAGCCTACAGTGATCTACTGTGATAACCAGAGTTACATTAAACTCTCGGCTAATCCAGTATTTCATGATAGGTCCAAACACATCGACATTAGGTATCATCATATCAGAGATTGTGTTCAGTGAAGAATCATGATGCTTTCATATGTTCCCACGGAGGATCAGGATGCCGACATCCTGACGAAGGCGCTCACCAGGAGCAAGTTCGAATTCCACAGAGGCAGGATAGGGGTTGCAGATAATCCATATCTTGCCGAGAGGGAGTGTTGAGAATGCAGCAAGATGATGGAGCTTAGTGAAATGAAGTCGCCTTCACTAAGTGGGCCCGCAGGCAAATTCTGGCGCAAAATCTATTTTTAGACTATGTCTATTTTTAGACATATGGAGCATGGTTCGGGGATTCTAGTTTGAGATTCTTGAAGTATGTGTCATGTTGGTAAAAATAGATGAGACTCTATTTTTGAGGTCAAAGAGGTCGAAGTCTATTTTTAGACTACCTCTCCTTAAAACAGGGAAGTCAAATATTATTTACCCTTAATAATATTTAGACTATAAACAGCAGTTTACTCTCTTGGAGCACTTCAGTTCGAGCTACAGATGTGGCTCATGCATCTGACAGAGGAATCACGTGGTTCCTAGGGTTTGATGGCATCTTTCATGGTTGACTTCAGTTGGACTTCAGTGGCAGAAGTTTTGGAGGAGTTAATGAGACAGATAGTGGAGTTGTGTTCTGTTTATTTTAGTTGAACTAGTTGAGATTAGTTTAACTAGCTAATCAATTAGTTAGGAGTGGAGTGAATTAAATATTATTTAATTCATTAATTAGTAACTCATTATTCAACTCAAGAACACATCAGTTCACTACAGTGCATGATCAGTTCAGTGGAGACCAGTGAAAGAGGTAGATGAAAGGGTGGAGTTAGCTATCAGTGGCGACATCAATTGTGCATGAGATTTGCACCACACTTGGAGGATTTGTCCATGACAATTGCGCAGTCAAGCCAAGGAGATTCGAACCTTGGATCTCTATATAGACAGGCCTGGATTGTGCAATAGAGGCAAGGCAATTGGCGGTGAGTTTTGAACCAGTAACCTGTTCAAAACTGAGCTAGATTGTGAGTAACTGTATGAGAAAGTACTGAGTACTTGTGAGGAGTATTGTACCGAGTTTGTTACTTGATTTCTCCATTATAATATACACAATAGCTGCGGGGTTTTCAGCTATAAGCTTTCCCCATACATACTGTGTTAATGTGTATGATGATTTGATGTGTTATCGCTTGATTTTATTTCCGCATGTGTGATGATCTAA